>JAODAL010000508.1:0-35000 GCA_025379985.1 Phyllomedusa bahiana
CCCCTTTTTTCTCAGTTTCATTTTTTTTTTCATGTTTTACCAACTGCTACTAGCCGCAGTGACGAGCTGTTAGGGATACCGGGTCTTAGCTATACACAAGGACTGATGCAGCCATCCCCAAGGTGAATATCGGGAGTAGGTAGGAATTTCAAAGGGAAACACATTTTTGGGCAAAGTAAACTGTGGTTGAAAAGATCTTTAACAAAAAATTTGCAACCCTTTTGTAGTGAACAACCCCTTTAACCCTTTAAATTTTGTAGCCGGGGTGCCCCTGCTGTCAAAAAAACCCAAAATCACCAATGTTTTTTAAAACGGGCTCATCTTGGAATAGCAAAGCTAAAATTTCAGTCAATGCTGAAGAACCGCCCATAGCCTGAGCAGGCAATGGAAGCCTGAAACTGACTGTGAAGAGCAGGATCTGTGTGAATGCCAGAAGTCTTACATCCAGAAGCAGATGTTCTAGTGTTGGCTTTTTCTGGGGTATCAGCACCCCCTTCCTCTATTTTTTTAAAAGGGTAACGACTGTTTGTCATGGCAACTGGGGTCCTCATATAGGCCCCCAAACCTGCCATCTTACTTTAGGGTGTAATAGGAGAGCGTAACTTAATGCTTTTCCCGGTAATTTTTTTTAATTATTATTATTATCATTTTTTTTTTGGACCCCCTTTTGGATTCCAGGGCGCTGTACATTTCGGGCCCGGGGTACAAAAAAAAATTTTGGTCAGACAATTACAAAGTCCCAAATAATTTATTTAACAACTGGTACAGAGAGAGACATCCCTCCCCCGCGAGGGCTTACAATCTACGGGGAAAGGGAGGGAAAGACAGAAGGGGGGCAGACATGTTTTGGTGGGGTGGGGGCAGTCCCAACAGGGTTTAAAATTTTTGGTTATGGGCAATCCTAAGGGGGTAGGTTTTCAGGTTATGTTTAAAAGCCAGTTGGAGAGAGGGGTAAATTAAAAAGGTTTTTGGGGCAGTGATTTCCCAAAAAGGTGGGGGGGGAAAGCACGAGGAAGCCCTTGGAAGGGTTTAGGGGGGGTGAGGAGGTGATAAGAGGAGAGCAGAGGAGAAGGCCCTTTGTGAGGATGGAGGTTGCGTGGGGGAGGTATTTAGAGTTTAAAGGGGCAAAGAATATATAAAGGGAAAGGAGAGGTTATGTAGAGCCTTATGGGTTTCAAATTTTGCTACTTGAACTGGTTTCGCTGGGCAATGGGTGGGCAGTGAAGGGATCGGAAAGGGGGGAAAAGGCGGGGATTTGGGCGAAAAAAAGGTGAATCAACGGGCAGCAGATTTTAAGGAGGGTTTGGAGGGAGCGAAGGGGCCTAGAGGGAAAGGGCCAAGAAAAAGGGATGTTGCAGTAGTCTAGGCGGGAAAAGGGACGGGGGCCATGGACAAGCTTTTTTGTGCTTTTCAGATTTAAGAAATGAGCGGTTTCGGGAAATATTTTTTTGGGGGAGGTACAGGCAGAGGTGGGGGTTTTTGGATGGGGGGTTTTGAAGGGAAACAGTTTGGGAGTCAAAGATTATCCCAAGGCCGGCCCCTGGGGGTGCTGGTGAGAGAGTGAAAGCCATTAACAGTGATAGAAGATGGGGTGGAAGAGGGAAATTTGGGACGGGGGGAAAATTAATGGGGTCGGGTTTTTTTTCCACGTTTAGTTTTAGGGGGACGGGAGGGAAAAGGAGGAAAGGGGGGCCAGACTTTCAAATCCGCAAAAAAAGAGGGGGCGACAACTGGGCCGGAGAGTAGAGGGGGTTTGTCATCAGCAAATAGGGGGTTTTGAAAGCCATGTGAACAAATGAGCGACCCAACCAAATGTAGATATAAAAGAGTAGGGGGCCCAGAACAGCCCCCCTGGGGACACTAACAGAGAGGGGCCGGGGGAGGATTGGAGCGGGGAGTGAAAACCCCTAAATTTTCCGATCAGTGGGGTACGGGGAAAGATCCAGGAAAAAACCCCAAGCCGTGATGCCGAGGGAGGAGAGGTTTTTGTACGGGAAGGGAAGGCCCGACAGTGCAAAGGCAAAAGGAAAGGTCGGGAGGGGAGCACGAGAAAGGGCATGGGGCCTTTCCCAGTTGCTTTTCTTTGATTGATTTTGGTAAGGGGGGGTTTCAGTAAAGGGGTTTGGGGACGAACCGATTGGAGGGGGGTCAAGGAGAGAGTTGGGGGAAAAAGATGGGGGGAAATTTTGAAAATGGCCTTTCTGCCAAGGATTTTAGAGGCGAAGGGAAGGGTTTGGAATGGGGCAAAAGGATGGCAGTAGGGGGGGTTTAAAAGAAAAGGTTTCCCTTTTGGGTTGGGGGTAAAGGTCGCATTTTAAATGGGGGGGGAAGATGCCAGGGTTAATAAAAATTGAAAGGAGGTTTTTGAGGGCTGGGATAAACCCACACAAAGGGGCCGGGGGATGGGGTGGGGAATTTGGCAGGGGCCCGGGCCTCCGGTGGGAGTTAATCGTTTTGGACAGAAAAAGAGGAGACCCTTGTCGGGGAGTGACCGGTAAAAGGGGCGAGCAAAGGGGGGAATAGTCTGAGCAGGTGCAGAGGGGGGCTGGGGGGACACTGGCAGGGAATTTAATTTGGCTGGGGGGTTTTGGGGGGGGCAGGGTGGGGGGCTTTGGTTGAGGGGGAATTTTTTTTTTGGGGAAGGGGATTTGCTTTTTCCCCACGCTGAGGGGGAGAGATGGGGAGGGGTTGCTGGGGGGAACGCAGGAGAGATTTGAAGGTTTTAAAAAAGTTTTTTTGGGGGTTGGGGGGGACAGGGAGGAATAGAGTCGTGAAGAAGCCCTTGTTTGGCTAGGTGAGTGGGGAAATTTAAATGTGTTTAGTGATTCTTTATATGGGGTGAAGTCAGGGGGGAAGCGGGTTTTTTTCCAGTGGCGTTCGGCAACTCGGGAACCCCGCCTCATTTTTTTGGGTGGGAGTCGGGTTTGCCAGGGTTGTCTTTTTAATTTTGGGGGTTTTTTGTTTTGTGTGAGAGGGCCCAGCAGCAAGAGGGGGGAATTGATTGTTTTGGGTTGTAGAATGTGGGGGCGGGCGCCCGGGACCCAAAAAAAGAGGATATGGTAAGAAGGTGCAAAGAGAGTCAGAGAAAAGTGAAAGGGTTTAAAGGTTTTGTAGTTCCTGGGGGGTGTACTAGTTTTGGGTGCCGGAGGGGCAGGTGGATTTGGGAGGGAAAGGTAAAGGAAAAATTTGTGGTCGGGAAAGGGAAGGAAATTTTGGAGAGGTTAGATGGGGGGAAAAGGGCGGGAAGATGAGGTCCAGTGGGGTGTCCCCCCCTGTTTTGAGTGGCCCAGAGGTCCACTGGGAGACCCCCAAAAGGGAAAAGGGGAAGTGACAGGAGTTTTTTTAAAAGTGGAGGGGGGTGAAATCGATTGGAATTTTAAAATCCCCCATGATAAAAAAGGGGTTTGAGTCGGCCCCAAAGGGGAAAGGACCGGGAAGCAAAGGGGTAAAGGGAAAAGGGGGGGTTTGGGCGGGGCCCCGGGGGTCGGTAGACAACACCCCTTTGGGGGTTGGAGGGGAATAGTTTGGCGGACAAAAAGCACCTCGAAGGGGGGGAAGGGTGAGGAAGGAAACTTTTTTGGAAGGGAGAAAAAGGGAAAACGGGTTATCTAAACGGGAAAAAGGGCCGACACCCCCAACCATGTTTTACTCCCAAAGGGGCGGGGGGGGGGGGGAAAACTGGGAGCCCACCATAGGAGAGTGCACCCGGGGAAGTTGTGTAAAGGGTGCAGCCAAGTTTCTGTTTAACCCAAAGGGGGGGGTGAGATTGCGTGAGATAAAGAGGTGGGTGATAAAGGGAAGCTTGTTGCACACAAAACGTGCATTCCAAGGGCCCAGACAGGGGGATGGGTTGCTTCCAGGGGTGGGGGGAAAGGTTTTGAGGTTTGGGGTGGTTAAAAATTTTGGTGTTTGCTTGTCGGGAAAGGGAATGCCTGAAACCACGGGTTGGGGATGCCGGGAGGGGGCCCGGGATTGGGAGATACCCCCCCGGGCAACAGGGAAGCAGGTGGGAAGTGAGGGTGTGTGTGGGAAAAAAAGGGAAAAGGGGGTTTGTGTGGTTTTTTTGAGAAAGGTCTTAATGTTGGGGAAGAGGTAAAAGAGTGGAGGTCAGTTTGAGGTTAAGAAAAGAAGGGGAATATGGAACCCCATTCCCCCAAAACCCGGGATGTCTGAGGGGAGACAAGGAGTTTGATGATTAGGCTGGGGAGTGATAATTGGGCAGAGAGGTACAAATTGGGTGCTGTTTTTAGTGAGGAGCTTGGGGAAAAGGGGCCCTTTGGTTTTCCCCCCCTGGGTTTTAATGCTGGTAAAATTTAAAGCAGCAATTTCACTTAAGGAGTACAACTTAAGGGGTGGGTTTCAACCCGACTGACTTTAAAACATGACTGACTAGAAATCCCTGCCTTTAAAAAGGAAGCCTGCTACTCTTTCCAGGGGTGAAAATTGGGGGTGGGGGGGGGTATTGGTAGCAAAGGAAAAAATTGAAAAGTATAGTGGTAACAATTTGGCCCCCGTCAAAAGCAGGGGATGCAGCCAAAAAAACAAATTTACAAAAGGGTTTTACCATTCAATAAGACATATATAGCAGGAGATTTACACATTAATATTGCAGAATAGTGTACAAGTGAATTTATCATGAGTAAAAATAAAAAAAATTAACAATTGTAATTTGTTAAGTTATTAGTCTCAGAAAGTAAAGACAAAAACAACTTTTTAAAAAAATAAATAATATATAAACACACACAAAAACACACACAAAACACCACACACACACACACACCCAAAACACCCCACCGTGGGGGGAAAAAAATATTTAGTCCCGCCACCAATTCTACAAGTTTTTCCCCCCTTAAAAAGATAAGGGGCCTGTGATTTTCTGGATTTGTTTTCTCTTTTTGTTTCTCCCAAAGGTTTTAGTCTTTCCTATGATGTCAATTACAGGCCTCCCCTCATTTTTAAGTGGGAAATTTGCACAATTGGTGGCTGCTAAATACTTTTTTCCCCCCCTGTAAAATATTTGATTTATCGAATAGGGAAAAAAAACAGCCTTCCCCAAATTTAAAAAAATAATGCAAGTCCGCCTGGTCAAATTCCGGGAAAAGTTTTTTCCCATTGGCCCCAAATGCGAGCAGCGTTGAGGGTTTTTCGACAAGAAAATTGAAAAATTTTATTGTACAGATTCCTATAGTATTATTTCCAGTAGGAGTCCATTCCGTCCCACTTCTGCTAAACAAACTAATGAATCTGAGGTGTTTTTTTTCTTGCGATCTGTGTTATCAATTTTCTTGATTTTCATATATTAATGTACAGTGACACTAACACTATTACACTGTATGTATTTAATTTTCACTATTTTGTATTGTTGTGGAATAAATCTATCTTGTTAATTGATCATTAATCACTCAGTTGCAGATGATTCATTGCACTTTCTTATAAATGCATGGTGTGTCCACTATTTATTTGCTTGAAAATGGCTCAGATTTGAGCGGAAATCCCCGGCTGTACTGCTAAAAACAAGCCCTCATGCGGGACGTAGTGTAAGAGACCCCAAAAGGGTTTGAGCGGTTTTAAAGGGAGGTATGGATCAAACCCAAAGGGGGCTGGCCTCGGTGGGTCTAAAAAACCCTTTAGTTGTTGTCAGCGATTTATTTGCCCGACCATTTTTTATTATGGTAGTTCGGGCCCAGGAAATTTTTTTTGGGGGCGGCCGGAGAGTCCGGGGGGAGGGTCGCTTCCCCTACTCCAGCCCCGGCCTTAAACCCGGCATATAAAAAAGGCAGCTGACACAGCTCAGGGAGGAACAGTCTGAGGGAAAGCTGGAGCTTCCTGTGAGCGGTGGTGACAACCCAAACTGCCAAGTGTTGCGTGGAAATCGTGCCACTGACCTGGTGAGGCTGTTCCCTAATGTACAAATTTCTGTTGTTCCTGAGGAAAAAACTGTGTCTGAACTGATTTTGTCACAAGCTGAAGCGTGATTTTTTTTTGTTATTATTTGGCGTCCAGGAGACAAACTTTCGTTCATGTTTGCACCTTACCACCTGTGTCTGCACTTACCGTGACTGCCACTGAGCTAAAACCCCCACAATAGACAAAGCCGTCTCATCAGCATAATAGGCCTCTGGGCAGAGCACTGCAGCGGGCCTTGTCCGAATACATGACCACACTAGGCCATGCCTCTAGCCACCTTCAAGCATACCCATATTATCACACCACTTATGTCTGGATACTGGCAGCCTACAAGACTGATTGGCAGAGCAAGGACCCTTTGGCTCCCTTGTCCCAGAGGGTTTTTATTTGTTTGTACATCCTAAAAACACACAAACAGTAAAAAAAAGCAAGGCCAACCAAGGTATCCTGGGTATGTTTCTTGTATTCCTGGGACAAGCATACCCCACCTGGGGCCCCTATACTTGTGGGGCCCCCGGGCAACAGCCTAGTGTGCCCAATGGAAAAGATGGCCCTATACATAGAAATTATAAAAAGTAAAACAGTCATGGCTCTTGGAAGGTGGGGAGCAAAAAGAAAGACCCATGGTGATGACGAGCCAGCTTTCATTTACAACTAAGGTTGTCTTCATAATTGTTTACTTCTAAGTATAAACATGAAAGTCTCGGCTGTACTTGAAACTCCGATAGGACAGAATAGGGGTCATGCGCAAGCGGGACTGGCTCTCCATTCTAAGCCGACGGGGACCTTATTGATATGCGATCAAATTGCATGGTCTTAACACACAGACCAATAAACAGCTTATTGTAGAAACAGTAGGTGGTTTAGATTGCTGATTTGGATGAAAAGGTTTACATTATGACCACAAGCACGGTGGGCTGAGGGAATAAGTTAATATGAAGTATGCGGCCATTGGTCCAATTTGTCATTTAAATATTAATTAACAACCAGTGGTAAAGGCTTTAACAAACAGCTCTGCTTGTGGTTGGCATCTGCCATGGACTTTCGTCACCACAAAAGATGTCTGACTTGCCAAAGTAGATGCTCTAAAGCAGGTCATACACTTTAGAGAGCTATCAGCTATCTCTCAAAATTCCCCTACGCCTGGGGAAAATGAGGAAAGGCTCTGCCAGACTCTTCTGGCAATAGCTTATCTCCCAAAAATAAAAGAATTTCGGCAACTAAAATCAGTTTGTTTAGACATTAATTAACCTAATCTACTTGGCCATCTTAAATCTATTATTAAAGAAAATGAAAGTCACTAGTGTAGGGCCCGCTTTATTACCATACACAACACAGTAAATTATTTGTTACTAATTTGCACATGAGGATACCTATTGCAGTAAACCAAGTGCAGGACCAGTTCAGGTGTGGCAGTGAGTGTTTGAATATGCTTTTCTACCTTTATAACCATGTACTATTATTTGCCAATCACTGAATTAAACAAAGGATGGAAGTTCATGCATTTATCACTTAAAGGGGTAAAACCCCTGCACTGCCTGTTCGCCAGTAGCTGCGAGCCGACCGTGCATGTGAATGAGAAGGGCGGCATTTGTGTCGGTCCTCCTCATTCACTTCTATGGGAGCGTGTGCACTTGGCTATTTTCGGAAGCACGTATAGAAGTGAATGAGGAGAACGGCAGCAGATGCTGCTCTCCAAATTTACATGCATGACTGGCTCACAGCTAGCTGGGGTTTTTACTTTGTGGTAGAACCCCTTTAAATTGTGGTCAATATTGGCTATGTAAAGAGGATGCAAACAGTTACTACACGGGATACATTAAAGTATGGGGCTGTTTACTGTGACTTACCCCTACCATTTTATGCCCCAAACATGCGAAAATAGTTCATCCTTTATGTTTGACAAGTTTATATCTGCTTCACTATTTGCACCACAAAAATGATACGAATATTTTTTATTTAATGACAGTAAAAGGGCATATCTTCTATACTTTACCCCATATAATGTACATATTTATACATCAACTGTATACAAAAAAGTCTTGAAGTGTATCTCTGATTATAAACAACTTTCCTTAAATCAATAGGGGAAGCAGAGATCAGAAATACAGCTGACTAAGGAATGACTTTTCTTCCACTTACCAGAACTCTTTTTTCCTTTTCCTCTCCTGCATTGTTCAATCACTCAGAAATCATTAAAGGGGTTTTTCCACGAAGTAAAATTGACGTGGGAAGTTTGTAAATTAAATAAACATTTTTACCATTCATCATTAAAAATTCTGCACCGTTTTTGTCTTAGCTGCTCTTAGTGATCCATTATTTACAGCTCGTCTCCAGGAGATACGACCAGGGCTGAGAGCTTCTCAGTACTGGTCGCACATGCTCAGACATCACCTCTCCTCTCAGGCAGCTACTGAGTGTTCAAATCCCAGGTGATGTCATTCTGCTCCTGTCCTCTGTACTCCTTAGTAATTCGTCAAACAGTGCAAATAAATTAAAAAAAGAAACCTCAATGAGGTCTGTGCATTGATAAAGAAAAAATAAAATCCAGATGTTTGGTTCCTGCAGGGATTTGAACTGAGGACCCTTGTGACTGGAGGCAAAAGTTTTATCTCTGAGCTACAATGTAGCTGCTTACAGTTCTACAAATAAACAGACCTTTCTTTGACTAGAGAGGAAAGGCCTGGTGATGTCATCCTGCAGAGTCACATGATATACAATTCAAACAAATCACACACGCCCCCTTCTGAGCACACAAAGCTGGATGCAGGAGGTATGAAATGAGATTGTGGCAAAACCCTTTTAAAAGAATCTGTAGAGCAAAGGCAGGTTGGACATGGAAAAGGAAGGGGGAAGAGAAAGCAGAACCAGCAGACTAGCATCTATGATGTCACCATACACAGCATAAAAAAATGAGAAGATCCTACTCCACAATCACTCTGTAGCAGCATGTAGAAGCAGTGTAGCTTCAAATTCAGTTATGGGTTAAGACTGTAAAATACTTACTGGAGCAGCAACATCTCCACATGTCTCTCTGCAGCAGTTTCAATCATCCTTCTTCCTACTCCATCTCCATAAACTTCTATGGACGGCTGCAACATGTTTTCTAAGTTGAGCTAACAGTTAATGTCCGCTATACTGTATGTCAGGAGTGCACAATATGTGAACCCCAGTGTCCCTCTCTGTGATCCTCAACAATCATGACACAAACATGCTTTGTCGCGATCCTCATGCTTAAGAAAGTAAAATTCATCTTTTAACAACTACATATAACGGATGGCACGATTATGGTGGGCCCTGTACTGCTGGCACATTTTTTGGACACTGCATATGGCTAGCACCATATGGCCGTAAATGTTTTAAGGGACTTAAATGAGTAATCCAGTAATAACTATTTCTGTACTACAAGTGAGGGAAACACACGGGCTCACCAGAGACAGGAAGTGGAGCCTCTTGGTCATCGTCTGGAGTCGGCTCTACCTATGCTGGGGAGCGGAGTCTAAAAGGACCCCTGCTATTCATCAGAGCCCGCCGTAAAGCAAGTTGGATTTCACGGCTGGAACCCCGAGGTCGCTACCGGCAAAGCAGGCGCTAGAAGTGACAAGAAGCGTGCGGTCAAGCATGGTACAGGTACGTAAGACGTTGTTGGGGACCGCCAGGAGGTCAGTGCAGGCAGCATACAGTCAGATCCAGGAGTAAGGTCAGGGCAGGCGGCAGACAAGGCAAGATCAGGAACGAAGCAAAGGGTCAGTTATGGTAGAACAATCCAAACAACATGCAGGAGTGGGAGAACTTGCGTAATTACACCAACAACTGGGCTAGGAGGTGCTAGTGAGGCGACCTAAAGGTTGGTAGCGGTCAGAGTGGATTGGTGGTGTACAGGTGGATGGCACGTGCGCTGTCTTTCAAATCAAGGAGAGCCAGCATGCGCCCCCTAGGGGACAGTTCCGAACAACAGGCAGCAAAGGAAGCAGAGAGATATAGGTAACACGCTGGCAGGAGCGTTGGAGAGGTGAGTGGTGCATACACTGCAACGGGTGCATCCGTGGCCCGGCATACGGACTGCAGCACATCCCATTAATTGAGTCTGACGGCAAGGGGTACATGCGTGACAGTGGCCTGGCACACAGACCCTGGCGCGTTCCAGTCAGCCAGGGATTCGGGCACGACTGCAGCGCGTTATGTTACAATGAGTGAACAGTTACGGATGCCCGATAAGTGAAGAATAAGCCATTTTTGTGCAGTTAGATAAGATGCAGCAAACTTTTGCTTGATGGGATACCACAGTTTTTCATGCTATTTGTTCTAAGATCTCAACAAAACCAACTAAAACGCATTAAAAACTGGAGATTAACGCACCATGATGACATGGCACAAAGTTATCCGTCAAGTTTGTCCTTGCTACATTAGTATATTATACCATTTCTTTATGCATTATTGATTTAAGGAACATAGTAACTATACAAAAAGTTCAACCAAATGCAATGGTGAAAGCTGTTCCTTTTAACACTCAAAGAAAGAGAAGACTGCTATAATTTTTTTATTTTTTTTATTTTACACAACATATTTCAAAATGTAATTTACAGGCTGCTTCCATTATGGTGAGAGCAGCAATAGCAAACAATGCATTTTTTGGTGACTGGAAAAGAAAGAAATCCGATTACAACGGTTATTACCACTATTTAGACGATGCACAAATTATAGCTGGAATATTAAAAGGCTGATGTGTTCCTCTGCAAACAAGGGCAGCTTGTATTCAGATAGCTTCACAAGACACATTTCAGTCTACTGAATGATGTTACAGGCTTTAAAGAGATTCGCTGTAATGCAAGTTTTTAAAGGAGTAATTGATGTGGATAGCTTTAGCCTTTAGTGTGTGCGCATAGATTTTCTTCTAAAGCATATTTATATCAGAAGAAAACAGTTACCAGCATTATCAGAATACTAGTTTGCGGTTCATTTTAAAGCAGCATTATGTTTAATAGAGATTCACTTTACAACTGTAAAAACAATAAACACTGGCAATGTACCATTGAGGTCCAGTAAGTAAATCAATGTATTCCCATCACATTGATCAACTATCTGTGTGCTTTTTTTCTTACAGAAATCCTTAATAATAAGTAGTCCAGACTTCGTGACATAGCCTAAATGCCCCATCAACTTCTGGTAAAATTTTCCACCTAAAGATGCCATTGAAAAATCTGATTAATAAACACAGGATAAATTGAGTTAAAGGGGTTGTCTTACTACAAGGATTGTTTTTTATGTTAAAGATCTCGCAGAAACAAGTCACTTTGCAAAATGTGTCCATTAACCGTGTCCTATCTATTCCTAGATATCCCCTCTTGTATGGGCTGCACCAGCTCCTCAGGTTGCTATAGCTACAGACCTGTTCAATCTCTTATAGGCTGCCAGCACTGGTTGCTATAGCTACAGACCTGGCTTCTACTGCAGCCTAGTAGAAGCCAGTAAACACACCTCTGAATTCAAAATGAAACCAAGATAACAGGACTGAGGTGAGATGAATCAATGTAGTGAGACAACCCCTTTAAATAGTCAGTTTACACTAGATTCTAGGGAAGTACTACACAATTGCTCGTCTTCAGTACCGGTGTCCACAGGAATCAGTCTCAAATTACAATTTTTCAGCTCAAGATCGAACAGACAAAATAGAGGGCAGAAGCGGACATGGAGACTTGGTAGTTCTTAAATCATTTTACATTTTTCTTCAACTTACTACAGTGATTAATCAGATTTTTGCAAAAAAAAAATTGATTAAGGAACAGAACTTCTTAAAAAAACAACTTCTCAGTAAGTGGCACAAAATTTAAGGTTAGGATCAACTGGCCAGTAAACTTCCCATTTGTAGGTATGACTACCATTATACATGCTGTAGCTGCAGACACACATCAACATCCAAGCTCCAAGATGTTAACATTGGAGTTGGGTCTCGGAACCAATTTTCATAAATTTCTGTGAATTTCACAATTTTCTCAGTCTATGAAATATCAGATTTTCCTTACAGGCATTTTACTAGGCCATCAACACAAATTTTCTAAATCAAATCCATTTACTACAAAAAATCTGATTAATAGTGCAGCGGAATCCAGAGAAAGTATCGCTACAGCACTGGCCCATGTAAAGCAAGTTGACCTGAATATCTTAATCTAAAAAAGAGGGACTCCCTGTTTAACTGCCACTATTAAATCAAGCAAGCAGCTGGACCAGCACTAAGCTGACAACCGAGAAAGGTTAATGATGGATAGCAGCAGTCATTTTTGTTCTACATCTCTGTTGGCGTTATTAATCAGTAACTCCTACAAATAAATTATAACGAGTTAAATTAACTGCAGATTTTTTTATTAGCTTTTAATATGGAGGCCAAGGTAAATAAAGTCTGTTACCAAATACATTGCTGGTCTGATCTTATCTCTTGCACACAAGCTTTCCTAGGTTAACAGCCACCTCTTTCTGATTTTAAAGGCTGTAGCAGTGGCCGGGATGATTGACTTACTCCCTGCTCTGTTCCTTATCTGAAAAACAGGAACATGTTTACTTTACTTACCGACGAGCTTTAACACTTTAGAGGTCTGTAGCGTTGTGCACCATAGTTAATAAACCTCCAGAACTCATGTCACTCTTTTAGACTTAGTTAGGAATAGCAGAGATGATATGCCAATCACTGCTACAGCACCACCCGCAGCCTGAACAGGAAGTGAGAGTCTGAAGCTGCCTGTAGCTCTGTAAAATAGCATGGTGAGACAACACGTTTAAATAATATTAACCTATTGAAGCTCCCACTACAGTGGTCTCTGGCTGTCTTTTCCTGCAGTTTTCCGCAACATAATCTGCCCGAGCACTATATCCAAACACTGACGTGTAGGCTGTATGCGCGAGACTGCTGTGGCCAATGACTTACTGCAGTGATCATCTGATTGTACTTCAGGACATTGCTTAGGTCTCCTGCCTCAAAGACTGGCAAGAACCACTGGAGTACTGGTAGTGGAGTTTTGGGAAATTTAACACAAATGTCACCTTGTTTTTTTTAAGTTTATAACGTTACTTTGCAGTTACTTTGATCTCGGAAAACACCTTTAGCATTCTTAAAGGGGTTGTTCAGTTCCTTGAAAAACAAAATGGGAAGCTCCTAAGTCCACCCCAAAAAAAGCCTTCTTCTGGTCTCTGGTTTCTTTCTTCTACTACAAATGGGGATCTAAGCACTGCAGCGGTCACATCTCTACTTACCTCGCCGTTCGGATATTTGTTCACTTCTAAACGATTATGTAAATTAGTGGTACATGACCACTGCAGCCAATCAGCAGCTACAGCAGTGACATGCCCGCATGGAAAAAGACAGAACAGCAGAGAGATGCAATTCTGGAACTGGGGAATGGATGCAGGCGAGTACAGCCTCTTTTTTTTTTTTTTTTTTTTAAATTGAAGATAGGGCCACAGGAGCTGCCTAGTAGTTTTTATTAAGAAACTGGACAGCCCCTTTAATTTTGGAACTCAAAACTGCCTGCCTATCGCATAGTTGATCAGTCCACCTTTCCTGCATCTATCTTAACATGACATATACACTCAAGCTTTCCTCACTATCAGGAAACCTAAATAAATCTGAATATTTGGAGAAAACCAAACTAAAAAGTAATTTACTACTAAAACATTCAGCCAAAGGCATTATGCATTGTTTGTAACAGGCATATGAGGTATGGTAAGTGCTTAGGCTATCAACCATTAGTAAACTATATTTAAATGTCTTATCTTAAAGCTAACAGACTTAAAAAATACTCCAGCACCATCACAGCCTGCACGGAGTAAATAAATTAAACAGAGAACACAGATTTCTACTGTTATTTTACATGTAGCAAGAAACCAGTGGAAAATGGAATCAGCCCTAGCTCTAACCAAAACAACCAATGTATTTTATTCCAGTTATCACTGGAGGCATTATCCTTGTTGTATGTTATTGAAAAGAGTTTCTATGTGAAAGTGTGTATGTATACACCCCGGACTACGGTCCCTACTGGCTCTTGATGTGTATTTTAGCAACGGATTTTATTAGCCATAAAAAGACAATTTTGAACTTTATTTATATAGAACTATACTTTGTGCCGTTCCTCTTTGATCCACCCTGAAAATGTTTGAATAAACTGACAATTGGACATTAAAGGGGTTTTACCACAAAGTAAAAACCGTGGTAAAACCCCTGCACCAGATGCATGCAGCGAGCCGACCATGCATGTGAATAAGGAGGGCGGCACTTGCGGTTGTTCTTCTCATTCACTTTTATGGGAACTTCCGAGTGTGTGTGCTCGGCTATGTATGGAAGCTCCCATAGAAGTAAATGGAGAGGACGGTCCTCCTCATTCACATGCATAGTCGCCTTAGAGCTAGCGGCAACTGGCCAGTGTGGGGGTTTTTACTTTGTGGTAAAACCCCTTTAATGTTCACTCTTGCAATAGGGTGTGACCTTATACAACAGGCATCCTCAAACTGCGGCTCTCCAGCTGTTGGGAAACTACAACTCCCATCAGGCATTTATATAATCTATAACAGTGGGCATGATGGGAATTGCAGTTTCCCAACAGCTGGAGGGCCGCAGTTTGAGGATGCCTGCTGTACAATCTGGCACTGTACAAATCAGAAAGCATTAGATCAAGTAGGAACACACCATGCTGACAAACAATGTTAACACCCAGTTGTCCGTTTCCAAAAGAGAAACATTGCAATGCAAAGTTTGAAGAGGAGATACTTCAACATTTTATGAAGAATACAAGAATTTACTAGAACAAAATCAGTCCAATTTTAAGCAAAAATATCAGCAAATCAATGGCCTTTTGCTTAGACTGTTGGACTAGCTTTAGTAACAATGTATCAGCTCTACAAAGAGCTTTTTTATTCTGGAACTTAGTGGTGGTCCATTATCAAGGATTTCACCCAAACCGATCCAAAACCAGGGGGTTTTACAAATTTTGCTTCCCTTGAGACAATCTCTTTTCAAAACCCTTATAGGAACGTAAAAACCTTGCAAAAGCTGTAGCTTCCTAGTGGCAAAATAACCATCCCAAAAACTTTAAAAACCCGGGGCCATTGAATCAATTCTGGCCATCGTACAAGGAAAAAAAAATTGACTCCAAAACATAATTTCCCTTTTTCTTTTCTTAAAAAACATTTGCAAATATAAAAACCCCCCATTTGGAGGGGTGAAAGGGGTTTTTTCTTATACGGGTTCTAAAAGGGCACCTCCGTATAGAGCAGGAGAGATTTGTACACAAAAAATATTACATCTTGCTTTTTTGTCCCAATAGTGGTTCTTGGTTATTACGCCCTGATTGATTAGGGGGACCCTGTTTTGATCATTTCTATTGGGTTTAAAGCTTGCATATTCAGAATTTTTCCTAATTGAAATCTTAGCTCTAGTGGTTCTAGCATAAATACTCAGGCAGGACTAAAGATGACATTTTGAAGAGAATAGGTATATTTTATTATATTTATAGGCTTGCTGCAATTCTGATGTCGGTCGTTTCCCAAGATTGCCCGGACTGGAGAATCAAATTCTCTATCACGTAGAAGGCATAAACACGGTCAGATTTGGAAAATTCTCAATTCTTGTGAAAAAATAAAAACAACAAAACGATGAGGTTATGTTGTGTGACAGTTGCCGTATACAGAAAAACCCCAAAAAAAAAATTTTTAAAATAAAAAAAAAAAAAAAAGAAAACGTTTCTTAAAAAGGCGTTCATGCACTAATATCTAATCAGAATGAGAACTGACGGTCCTGAGTATTGAGGTGAAGCTTCCTGTGTATTACAACATACCAGTGACCTTAAGGCTGAATAGCAGAGTGTTCACTATCACAATTATTTGGCTTATAACATGACAGTGTAATAGCAAAGGGTGGACCCATTTACAAAGTGAGGCAACACGCAATAAATGAAGCAACATGTTCTGTGACCTTTCTCCGCCATCGTGCTTTTTGAGCTCGCTTTCTGTACATTTTTAAAAACACAGGGGTTTCGCAAACTTTTTTTTTGTGTGTATGTGTGTAGTAGTATTTTATTGCAAATTGCACTTCACTGGGATGATTGAAATATTTCTTCAAACTGTCTTGCCAGTCTTTAGTCCCTAAGCCCATGTCACCAGTAGAAGGATCTTGATAAAAAATTTGCTGCGTGTTGGGAAAATTTTTGCACCGTCCGGTGTGCCCCCAAAACGAGATTGTTTATCCTGGGTCCCTTATAGGGCTTTCTTTCGGTAGGGTTTGGGAAAAACTAGTTCTGCTCCACATCCACAGGGGTATCTTGAAATGGCACCAGCAACTTAAAGGAATGGTAGAGGAAGAAAGCAGAATTAAGATATTGATAATAAATTCCAACTCATGAAAAGAGAAACTTTTATCAAAAATAAAATTTCAAGAAGTTACTCACCTGGGAAAAAAAATGTGTTTCGGCCCATTTTTAGCATGTGGTCAGTTTTAAGCTATATACAGCTAAAACAAATTTTTTTTTGTGATAATGAAGATTTGGAAATTTGATAAACGTAAGTTGTCGTGTACAGCTTGTTGTTAATTTGGTGTGCGCTCAAAATAAACAACCCGCATAATGTTTTTAAAACTGGAACGAGTAACCCCTAAGTGAAAAGGGCAAATTGGCCCATTTGCCTTTTCCCTCCCCGGTGTCATGTGACTTATTGGTGTTACAAGATTTCAGATGGTACTGGGGAGCAGGTGTGATAAATTTGACATTATCGCTATCACACTTTGGTCACTGGAACGTCATGGCAAAGAACAGAGGATCTGAAAAAAAAGAATTGTTGCTCTACATAAAGATGGCCTAGGCTATAAGAAGATTACCAACACCCTGAAACTGAGCTGCAGCACGGTGGCCAAGACCAAAGACAGGTTCCAGAGAGAACAAGCCTCGCCATGGTCGACCAAAGAAATTGCGTGCACATGCTCAGAGTCATATACAGAGATTGTGTTTTCAAAACAGATGTATGAGTGCTACCAGTATTGCTGGCATAGGAGGTCAGCCTGTCAGTGCTCAGACCATACGCTGCACACTGCATGAAATTGGTCTGCATGGCTGTCTTCCCAGAAGGAAATCGCTTCTAAAGATGAGGAATTAGAAATCCCACAAACAGTTTGCTGAAGGCAAGCAGACTAAGGACATGGATTACTGGAGCCATGTCCTGCAGTCTGATGAAATCAAGATAAACTTATTTGTGTCAAATGGTGTCAAGCGTGTGTGGCGGCAACCAGGTAAGGAGTAAAAGAGAAGTGTGTCTTACCTAAAGCCTAGCATAGTGATGGGAGTGTCATGGTTTGGGGCTGCTTGAGTGCTACCAGCTGTGGGAAGCTACAGTACACTGAGGGAACCAGGAATGCCAACATGTACTGTGACATAATGAGCATGATCCTCTTCCTTTGGAACCTGGGCCATAGAGCAGTATTCCAACATGATAACGGCCCCAAACATACCTCCAAGACAACCACTGCCTTGCTAACGAAAATGAGGGTAAATATACTGGACTGGCCAAGCATGTCTCCAGACTTGGACCTTATTAAGCAACTGTAGGGCATCCTCAAATGGAAGGTGGAGGATCACAAGTTCTCTAACATCCACCAGCTCTGTGATGTTTGTCATGGAGGAGTGGAAGAGGATTCCAGTGGCTGCAACCTGTGATGTTCTAGTAAACTTCTTGCACAAGAGAGTTAAGGCAGTGCTAGAAAATAATGGTGGCTACACAAAATATTGACTCTTTGAGGACAATTTGTCCATTTTCACTTAGGGGTGTACCTACTTTTGTTGTCAGCAGTTTAGACATTGATGGCTGTGTGTTGTTATTATGAGGGCACACCAAATTTACACGGTAATACAAGCTGTGCACTGACTACTTTACAATGTATCAAAGAGTCATATCTTCAGTGTTGTCCCATAAAAAGATATAGAACAATATTTACAAAAATGAGGGGTGTACTAACTTTTGTAAGATGCTGTATATCCTTAATGTAAAAACTGGAATAAGGAAAAGCATAGTAGACCAAGTTATTCCAGATCACTGATCTCCTATTCCCTTCCTGACACTCATCATAATTCTTTTGCTCTTTATTTTTTTTCTCCCATTGTCCAAGAGCCATAATATCTACATAGGCATACAAGAGCTTGTTTTTTGCAGGACAAGATGCAAATTTTCAAGGTGCCATTGAGATTACCCCAAAAATGTTGAGAAACTGAATTTTTTTTAATGTGGGATGAAATATGAAAAGAAACGTACTCACATGTTTGCAGGGGGGGGGGGGTTATGGTGTTCCCTTTTCCATATAAACAAAGTGTTATGTGATTTCTGCATGTCGATATACGATTCCAGCATTACCAAATATCTGGAGTTTTCGTTATGTTTTAGTATTTTTAAAAAATAGAAACATTCTCCATTTCTTAAATTTGCACTGCCGCACCATTTTCTTCGACCAATAACTTTTTTGTTCTTTCAACTATAGACCTGAGTGAGGGCTCATTTCTTTGTGGGATGAAGTGCAGTTTTTATTGGTACCATTTTGGGATAGTTGTGACTTCTTGATCACTTTTTATTCCAATTTTTTGGGATGTGAAATGACCAATGCAAAAGCAACAATCCTGGCATTTGAAAATGTTTTTCTTCCATGGTGTCCAGCATACAGGATAAATGAGGTAATATTTTAGTATATCAGACACGGCAATACCAGTTATGTGTAACTTTTTTTATTTGTAAAAAAAAGCAAAAAGGGGCGATTTGAATTTTTAATACTATTTAAATCCACCCCTCCACTTGTACATTTAGTCCCTTAGGGTATGTAGTAATAGACAAGTTAATAGGGTTTTGCAGAGAAGGGAGTTCCTTACCTAACAGGCTGATAGTCCCCTCTTGAGGCTTAAAGAAGGGGCATTGTGTTTCTGTGTTTAAAAAAACAAAGTACCTCCTCTGTGATGTCATCACTCCACCTCCCATGCACGTTCCTGATACTCAGTCGCTGTAGTTGAGCAAACATTGTTTTGTTTAATCCACAGAGGAGAAACTGTATTGTCCCAAAAGCTATATGCGTTTTATTTCTTCCTCTTATTTGCGCAGGAGAGAAGATAAGCTCAGCAGGCAGCCTTCTTTCATTTCTTCACGAATGGCTGCAGTGGGAGAGGGAGGGGGACTGAGCAGGGAGTGTAGCATGTTTACTCAGATAATTACATGACAACCAATGGATTCTCTATACAAAAGAGACACAGGATCTTTCTCCCCAGTCCCTTTAAAGCTCGTTCATGTTCCCTGCCATCAGATAAGAAGTGCAAACAACGCAAGTGCGGCCAGATCAGCTCCTGGTCGTGTCTAATGTAAACTGTCAGGAAACCAAGGGCATGTAAGGAAGGCTGTAGCTCTAAGAGGCTTTTTTGATGACATATTTAGAAAAGTGATTAAATACTCATTTTGGAGGATCCCACGTCAACATTGGATCGTGGCAAAACCCCTTTAAAACGGCTGGCTATGGAAGCCTTCATTAGGCTTCCAGCTGCCATGATCTAAACAAGAGAAAAAAAACTACTCCTTTAAAACATACCTTTTAATTACACTCAATTTAAAATCTATCTATATAGGTTAATCAGGGACACCACAAAAAAAAGGGACAATATTCTAAGCTGTCACCTATACCATGAACCCTATAGTGCCTACCACAGCGGAGACACCACCCCGATAAGGGCGACCCCGTAATTAACTCCTATGCTGTATCCTATATAACGCCCCGCCTATATATTACTAGGTAAAGCCAATAGGTCAAAAGGGAAATTACAGCTTGATTGACAATGTGTCTATCAATAGGTGGAGATACACAAACGGCACCAAAGTCGGCGCTAATGGCACTACAATGATAATTACAATAGGAGAATAATGTAAACCAAAATACCCCCAAAAGGAAACTAAGAAATACCCTAAATAGACCAACAAACCATTTCAAAGACATAGGGTGTACAGAAAGTGCCAACTTATCTGCGCCATTCAACCCAGACTGGTAGCTGCAGTCAGTAGGGCGATGAAACCCAAGCCCAGAATGGATAATGCGCTAAACTAACCCCAAACGCGTTTCGTCCCATTTCCAGGTTCCTCATGGTCAAACAAAAACACATCCATCTACAAAAACAAAAACATTTATTGGTTGGATACCATTCGAAAGAATTAAATCCTTTTCAATACATGTTGACTGCCAAACCAAGCCAAAAACATCAAAAAAGAAAACCTGAATCTCCAGTCTATTCTATAAACAGGGGTTCCAGTGGAGGTCTGTTCTCAATAGGAGTTGGTGTGTCTCCATATGAGGGGAACTCACATGGTGATGTGAGTATTCAGCTTTCCCACAACATTACCCCACATTGGAGGGTATATATACCCCCCCCCCAGGGATACTCCTCCAACCAGAGAGGAGAAACCAAAGCCCCCCATACATCAATATCCAAACAGTGTACTCACGCATAGCCGAATCCGGCGTCTCAAAAAGTAAAGTGCGCATGTCTGCAATGTAAGCCCGGCAGCGCCGAGTTCACTGCGTCCCACCGCGCATGTGCCAGCCAGTGACGTCTATCAACATGGAAGGCGCACGCGCGGAAACCTAAACACGGCAGCACCGGCGTCAACACAGTGTACTGCGACTGCGCCAAGAAAGGTAGCCCACAGATCACTGCGCGCATGCGCATTGTCATGACAGCGCCGCGCGATGTATTAACAAACCAAAGATGATATGTGAGCCACAAACAAACAGCCGGATGACGGATGGCGCACAAATACAAGCCCGAAACCGGGACAGGTGACGACAATACTAGCGTGCCCATGTATGAGGACTCGCAAAGACTAGCACCAGATAGCCATACCAAAGCATGTATAATCATGAACATATATAACGTAGTACACATAATAAGATATAAGTTAGTATATAATATAGGTATTAGGCATAAATAATCACATGAAGGGAACTCTGTGTTTTAATGAGGGTTATATGAATATTAAAGATATCCGAGAGGATGTTACAGGAAGCACATAAACTACAGGATAAGCAGGATAATAATGGAGGGACTAAGAGAAACGATCTTCGGATCATTGGAGAATACAACCCACAGGCAGATGGCGCATGAGCGGAGGGACTCAGTGAACACGGCACTGCCGGGCTTACATTGCGGACATGCGCACTTTACTTTTTGAGACGCCGGATTCGGCTATGCGTGAGTACACTGTTTGGATATTATGTATAGGGGGCGTTGTTTCTCCTCTCTGGTTGGAGGAGTATCCCTGGGGGGTGGGTATATATACCCTCCAATGTGGGATAATGTTGTGGGACGCTGAATACTCACATCACCATGTGAGTTCCCATCATATGGAGACACACCAACTCCTATTGAGAACGAGACCTCCACTGGAATCCCTGTGATAGAATAGACTGGAGATTCAGGTATCTTTTTAGTATGTTTTTGGCTTGGTTTGGGCAGTGAACATGTATTGAATGGATTCAATTCTTTCGAATGGTATCCAACCAATAAATTGTTTTGTTTTTTGTAGATGGATGTGTTTTGTTTGACCCACTGAGGAATCCTGGAATGGGACGAAACGCGTTTGGGGTTAGTTTAGCGCATTATCCATTCTGGTGATTGGGTTTCATCGCCCTATGACTGCAGTTTACAGTCTGGGTTGAATGGCGCAGATAAGTATTGGCACTTTCTGTATACCCTAGGTCTTTGACTCGGTTGTTGGTCTATTTAGGGTATTTCCACAGTTTCCTTTTGGGAGTAGTTTGGTTTACATTATTCTCCCTATTGTAATTATCATTATAGTGCCATTAGCGCCGACTTTGGCGCCGTTTGTGTATCTCCACTTATTGGTAGACACATTGTCAATCAAGCTGTAATTTCCCTTTTGACCTATTGGCTTTACCTAGTAATATATAGGCGGGGCGTTATATAGGATACAGCGTAGGAGTTAATTACGGGGTCGCCCTTATCGGGGCGGTGTCTCTGCTGTGGTAGGCACTATAGGGTTCATGGGTTCATGGTTTAGATTGATTTCTCTATTTCTCTATTCCTATAATTTACACACGTGGGAAGCTTTTGTCGTTTCCAGCTGCCATGATAACTAATCAGCGCCTCATGATCTTGTCGCTGTGAAGTCGATCATAGGGAGGAACATTGCGCAGCACCATTCCTCCATTTAAATGAGGCTTGAAGAAGGGGCATTGTGTTTCTGTGTTTAAAAAAACAAGTACCTCCTCTGTGATGTCATCACTCCACCTCCCATGCACGTTCCTGATACTCAGTCTCTGTAGTTGAGCAAACATTGTTTTGCTAATCCACAGTGGAGAACTGTATTGTGCACACGCTATATGCGTTTTATTTCTTCCTCTTATTTGCTCAGGAGAGAAGATAAGCTCAGCAGGCAGCCTTCTTTCATTTCTTCACGAATGGCTGACGTGGGGGGAGGAGGGGGACGGAGCCGGGAGATGGTATGGGCAGGTTTACGCAGATAATTACATTACAACCAATGGATTCTCTATACAAAAGAGACAAGGATCTTTCTCCCCAGTCCCGCTTTAAACGCTTGTTCATGTTCCTGCCATCAGAATATGTGCTCCAAACAAGCGCAACGCCGGCGACAGATCGGCTTCTGGTCGTTTATAATGTAAACGGTCAGGAAGCCAAGGGAATGTAAGGGAGGCTGTAGCTCCTCAGTAGCTTTTTGATGACATATTTTACGAAAAGTGATTAAATAACCTTATTTGGAGATTCCCTCCAGTCAACATGGGATCGTGGTAAAAACCCCTTTAAAATGGCAGGGCTATGGAGGCTTTCTCTCATTAGGCTTCCAGCTGCCATGATAACTAATCAGCGCCTCATGATCTTGTCGCTGTGAAGTCGATCAAAGGGAGGACCATTGCGCAGCACCATTCCACCTTCATTTAAATGTCGCTTCCACGATGTATAAATGGTTGAACAGCAGGGATCGAATCCAGCACCAATCACTGCTAGCAATGGGTCTCAGCTGTAATAATCAGTGGACATCTCCCACCTATGAAGCGGGCTTAGCAAGGAAGCCCACTCCATAGCTCCTTACCAAAAATAGTACATACCCATCCTTCCATTACTGGTAAGGGGTAAAAAAAAAAAAGTAGTGATTTGTAAAAGGGATTTGTATTAGTGGCATACTAAGTGTCAAGGAAGACGCAATGTTGAGACCAGCACCTACACGCAGAACCTTCACAAGCTCCAGTGAGGTCACCGTCCATATAGGGATATTTATTACTGTAGTTTCTGGAGATCAAAAGGGGTAATGTTCCTCGTTAGAGACAGGGCCTGTGGACTGTTGGAAGCAAAGAGATCCGACTAGATATCTCAATTTGCACCTCTAGTTGATGCGTCGACTCCCATTCCTACTCCCTCAGATACATAGCGCATGTTTATAGGGATAACTTTACTGTAGGAAAAATGGTAGAGTCATCAGGCTTTTTAAGTCACCTTATGATATCTTATTAATCAGATATTTTTAGTAGGAAACTGACTCGCAATAGACGCAAGCAAAACAAATGTTATGCTGACATTTGGACTTTCAGGTCTCACATATCTCTCTCTTCAATCCTACAGCTTTGATCAGGAGACTCCATCGATTTTATAGAACATATCATCTTAGCTATATGGTAAATACTATTTAAAAATTTGACATTGCGACAGTATTTAGCTCATCTAGCCGTTAGTTCTGAAGATTCTGTCATGTTAACTTGCATTGTGTATTTGGTTTTGTCGATCAATAAAATATAAATGTGTTAATAATATTATCTAATTTTAATTTCGTTTTTTTTAAGGGGGGGTTTTATTTGCAATCCAACCCTTTGACATTCAACATATCCTGCTGAATTCATCATTTCTCGTGTGCTCAGGATCAGATTCAAGTAATGTCTTGATTTAAAAATCTGAGAACTTCAAAAGGTTAACTCTATCTTACACATGCCCTATCGTTGGTTTAATCTGGACTTGGGTCGATTACAGCTTTTTTTATTCAACTCTACCCACATGGGTTTTCGATTGGGTTGAAGTTACTGGGGGGACTCATAGGTTCGTCGGCCATTTAGAGCAAGATCCACTTCATAGTCATTCAACATTCCTTCTCCAACCTTGTCGTATGCTCATCGGGGTAATTTGTGTTCCTTTCCTGGAAAGACAACTGTGTTGTCCTTATCATAGCCATAGTACTCAAGTATATGAAGTAACTCATCTTATAGGATACTCACATATACAGTTGAAACCTGAAGTTTACATACCCTATATAAAAAGACACATATTCATGGTTTTTCTCACTATCCGACATGAAAACAGAATGACCTAAAACAGGTAAAGTTTAAGTAGCAGTTTAGAGTTGGGTGGATTGGGGGATTATCAATAAATTATTTAGATTTGCCAAAATGCCTGGAATAATATGAGGATGAGAAATGTTTAATAAGATGACATTCCGTTAGTAATCTACTTTCTGCCAAAGACGGACAGAATACACTTTTTACAGATATCTAGGGGGAAATTTTTACTGAGCCTGTTAAAACACAATTTGGAAAAACCCATATCATAAGGTTCATGTGTTTGCGAAGCTTCGATAGGTTTACTAAGCTAACATGTGAAAGGTCTCTCAATTAAGAACAATACACACCTTTGATGTATTTTTTATGTACACCAGAAAGGCTCACTGCTTCTGTGTGTATTCATCATGGGAAAAGTCTTAAAGAAATCTGCCATGATATTAGGAGCAGAATTAGTGGCATGCCACAAGTCTGGATCATTCCTTTGGGTTGCAATTCCGATAATCAGAGGTGCATCGTTCATCTGTACAAACAATATACGCAAAGAACAAACAAGATGAGAAATGTCCACGCATTTTTTTTTCCGCTCAATACTAGCTCAGGTAGGAATACGAGATGTTGTGGTATCAGAGATGTCACTCAGTGCTTTTGGTTCGCGAACATGTGCATATCCAACTCCCACAATGAACTCAATATGCAAAGGACATTTTGTGAAGATGCTGGAAGGATGCTGCTATTGAGTTGTATCATTTTTCGTCCACAGTGAAACCTGAGCTACTGTATCGACATGGGCTGAGAGGCCTCTCTGCTAGGAAGAAGCATTTACACCAAATTAATAAACATATAAAAGCCAGGTTAATGTTTGCAAGATGCACACAGGAACACAAAAGGCCTAAATTTTTTGGAGACACGTCCTGTGGGTCTGACAAAACATATGGAATGAATTGTTCAGCCCATATTGGCCATTTTCTATGTTTGGAGGAAAAAGGGGAGGAGAAGCTTGGAAGCCTAAGAACACCATTCCAACTGTGGAAAACTGGAGGTCAGGCTAGTGCATCATGTCTGTCGGGTTGTTTTGCTGCAGGACGGACTGGATGTCACTTCACAAAAAATAATATGGAATCCTGAGGAAAAAAGATTAGTGGTGGCAAATACATGAAGCAGTATCTCAAGACTTCAGGCCAGGAAGTTAATGCTCTTAGGCGGAAATAGGTATTCAAAATGGTACGATGACACGAACAGCATACTGACAAATGGGTTTACAAAAGTGGCCTGAAGGGACAAAGTCAATGTTTTGACGTAGGTTCATCCACAAAGAACTGATCTCTATAATACTGAAAATTTGTGGAAAACTAAAAAGGCAGGTACCTCAAACATGGCTCAATTACCCATTTTCTGTCAGGGGAAGGGCCCAAAAATTTCCTTTTAACAACATTGTGAAAGCTTGTGGAAGGATATCCAAAACGTTTGATCCAAGTCATACAGTTTAATGGCAATGCAATCAGATCCTGAATAAATTTCTGTAAACTTTTGACTTTACAGAAAATAATAAAAATGCCTTAAATTCTCTTTCATTCTGCCATTTGTCAAATCTAAATAATTTTGATAATCCAAACTACAAAAAAACACTAAGTTTTTCTTTTTCACTAGTGAGAAAAACATTAATTTTGTGTCTTTTTAGATATGTTGTAAACTTCGGTTTCAACTAAAATAGCTACATTGAATCAACATCGATAGGGCAAGCATCCAACATCACGGGCTGTGAAACAACCCCATATCACGGGGCTTCCCCAAACCCAACTTGACAGTTTTTTAAAATTTCTCGATAATTAGCCCCAATTTTCCAAACCCCTTTTGCACCCATAAAGGGGCCCACTCTATTGACTTTCATCTCTCGCTCTAAACACCCATTTCCAATTTTCCATTTTTCTACTTTTTTGCAAACTCGAGCCAAACGCTTCTATAAAGAATTGAAGCAGGCTTTTCGCCTTTTTTCGGCCATCATTCCAACCTGTGTAATGCGTTTTTTCAGGTGCTTGCCTGGACGTCTGTGACTCCTTTTCCGAACAACAGCCACCCCCTGCTGTGTCTTAAGTTAGAACGAAGACCTTGCTATTACCGACTTTTTGAATCTGATATTTTAAACCCGGCGTCCACCCCTTGGGTTTTGGAATGAAGGGAAAGGGCTTTTATTTTACATTCTTTTCCCGCTGCATGGGCCCCTTTTTATACAATTTGGCAATTTTCTTGGCCGAAAGACCGCCATTGATGAGCTGGATGATTTGGTTTCTTTTTTCTTGGGAAGTCTTCTCCATGGCTGCTCAAACCAGTGAGCTTTCGCTTGGGAATCAGCCTAATAACACACTGAGGTTGGAATTTGTAATATACAAGAAGAAAAAGGTTGTCCCACAACCAAAAAAAAGTAACTTGCAGCAAATGCAAATATTTTTTCAAACAAAACATATCTAAACAGTTTTCATGATAAGTTTAAACATGGGGAAAGCCAAATGACGTATATAAAATAATGGTAGTCTCATGTTCAAAGTGTAAAATATATTTATTGGAATACAACTTTAGAACACAAAAAATTTTAAATATGCAAAACAATGCTTAAGAAAAAACAGTTCTCACCAAAAAACGTACTGAATAACATGTGTGGATTAAGTCTATGAATTTGTTCTAAAAAAATATCGCCTCCATCAGATCTTCTTTCATAAATGATCTCATTTTAATGCATAAGAACGGCCTCTCTACACTAACTTGGGTTGGAGGCAAGGCGGTGACCACATGGGCAACATTTCTAACAATTTCAGGGTATAACGGAATTGCCTCCTGCACAGTCAGTTCTGATGAACAGCTGAACTCTTCCACTTCTTTGAAAGCAAGTGAAAAAATTTTCCTAAAATCTGGTCAGTTTGTTATGGGAGCGGAATCTTTTCCACTTTTTTCCTTCTCCATGTCATCCAAATACTTTTCAAAATGTAACTCATTTGATGATTCTATAGATATGGTAGCAGTAGCACTGGCAAGATCCAATTCCTCTTGCTCTTGGCACTGCATTGAACTGACTCCCAAAATATATAATAAATTGGTGCAGTCAGTCCATTTTATAATGACTACTACTTCACCTAAATGGGCACAGACTCCCTGGTTAGAGAGAGGCAATATGTAGGTGTGTGGAGAATTAAATGCCCTACAACTAATAGATGTAAATATATTCAAGTAAGCTCAATGGACAAGGGCTAGGACTCTGTCATCTATTAGTTGTAGGGTTCCTCAGAACACATCCGAAACCCTGAGTCTTGCAATATAAGTAGGAGGAAGTCCAAACCAGATATCCACTTCAAGACAGCGGTTTCAAGGGGTTTGTCCCTCATCAGTGCAGAGTAGAATACTGGTTAGCTGGGTGAGAGATTCTAAACATATATCTAATGATGATCGGCAAACACCCCGAAACAACTGTCTGCAGTCAAGTACATAGTTTGGCTTTACTCCATTGCACATTTCAGGGTTCAGTGATATTTCATATTTTTTTTTCATATTTCAGGGTTCACTCTGCTCCTCCTTCAACCTCTCCCAGTGGACCTCTGGAGCCACTCACAAAGATGGACACAAACTGGACCTCATCTTCACCCGCCTCTGCCCCCTATCTGACATCTCTAACTCTCCACACCCAATATCCGACCACAACCTGTTTAAACCTTCACCACTTCTCCTCCCCACCTGTTTCCTCCTGTCTCAAAACCAGTACGACCCCGCAGGAATTTACAAAACCTCAACCCTCAGACTCTCTCTGACTCTTTTGCACCTCTTTCCACTATCTCCTCATTCAAGGGACCAAGCAACCACTTTCTACAACCATACAATCATCAACCGCCATTGATTCAGTTGCTCCTCTCACACACAACAAAACCCGCAAAATCAACTGACAACCCTGGCACACAACTCTACCAAACAGCTGAGGAATGCTTCCAGAGCTGCCGAAACGCCGCTGGAAGAAAACTCACTCCATTGATGACTTTGCCTATACAAACGCTCACGCAGACATTTAAGTTGGCACTCGCCTCAGCCAAACAGGACTTTTCACCACTCTCATATCCTCCCTGTCCCACAACCCCAGACAATTATTCAAAACCTTCAACTCTCTTCTCCGTCCACCAACACCTCCTCCCCCATCCCTCCTTTCAGCAGAGGAATTTGCCATTCACTTCCTCCAGAAGATCAACCTCATCAGAAAAAGCTTCACCCCGCAGTCCCCACCACCCTCCTCTACCCCTTGCAAACTGCTCTTCCCCCTTAACTTGCTTCCCCACGGTCACTCATGACAAGCTCTCCTCCTTACTGCCCAAAATCCAACCTCACTACCTGTAGTCTTGAACCCACTGCCATCCCACCTCATCCCAGACCCCAGTGCTTCTAACATCCCCGCCCTCACCCCTCTCTTAACCTATCAATAACCTCTGGCATCTTCCCTTTCGCCTTTAAACATGCTACTATCACTCCAATCCTAAAAAAAAAAAACAACCCTTAAACCCCTCTTTCTGTCCAACTATCGCCCCACCTCACTGCTCCCTTTTTCTTCCAAACTCCTCGAGCAGCACTTTATCTTCAGCTGTCCTCCACCTCTCCTCCAACTCTCTTCTTGACCCCACTACAATCTGGGTTTCGACCCCACCAAACCCACCTAAACCAGCCCTAACCAAAGTCACTATTACCTAGTACCCGCTAAAGCCTCATCCACTACTCCCTGCTCCTCCTCTTAGACCTGTCCTGTGCCTTTGACCACTTCGACCATTACCTCCTGGGTCAAACCTCTTCTCCCTCGCATCACAGACTTGGGTCTTTCCCGGATCTCCCTACCTCATGATCGGGACTTTCACGTCTCTCATTCTCCTCCACCCCCTCCACCCGGCCTCTCCCCTGTCGTGTCCCCAAGGGTCAGTCCTGGCGGCACACTCTTCCTCTCAACCTTTGGCTCGGTCAGCTCATGCCCACATGGCTTTCATACCACCTGTTGCTGAAAGAACCCAAACTTACATCTCCGGGGCCCCAGAAAGGGCACCTCTCTTCTCTCCGGATCCTGACGTGTTCCTCCATCCCTCCTTCTCATCTTCCCTAAAACTAATTGAGAAAACAGACTCATCAACTTTCCACCGTCCCAAATCTACCCCTGCCCCTTTATCTCTTTTATTACAGTCAACGCTCTACATTCTCACCGGTCCCCCATGTCCGCTGCCTTGGGTAATCCTAGCTCGCTCTATCTTTCCAAACCACACATCCAAACCCTCACCTCTGCCTGTCGCCTCCACCTGAAAAACATCTCTCGCATCCGCTCATTCCCCCAACTATGACACTACAAAAATGCTGGTCCATGCCCTTGCCTCCCGCCTAGACTACTGCAACATCCTTCTCAGTGGCCCTCCCAGCTAGTCACCCGCTCCCCTCCAATCCTCCTAACTATGCTGCCCGTCTTATCCACTCTCTCCTCGCTACCCTCTCCAAACCCTTCACTGGGTTCCCAAATTCCCAGCGAATTCATTTCAAGCTTTCTAACCATGACCTACAACTCTCCAAGACCCTCCCCCCTTCCATACATCTCTGCCCTAATTTTCCCAAAAATCCCCCTCACCAAATCTCCCTCCTCACAGGACCTTTTCCCCTGCTCCCCCTTATTAACTCCTCACACAACCGCTCCAAGACTTCTCCCCGTGCGTTCACCCACACCTGGAACTCCCCTGCCCAACAATCAGACTCTCCTCCACTTTTACCAGCTTCAAAAGCCTGAAACCCATTTCTCAGCTTCCTATAACCTTTCAATAATCTTGTCACTACTTCCCTCACAACTGCTGCCCCCACCTTTCCCGTCTTTTTTCCCCTCCTTGTAATTGTAAGCCCTCTCGGTAGGTCCCTCTCTCCCTCTTCAGTCCAATTGCAATACCCTCATCACTGTACTCGTTTGACTTTTGTTTTGTATGTAACCCCCTCGGATGTACAGAACACTGGAATCAATGGCGCTTTAAATTAAATAATAATAATAATAATAATGCAACCTGAGGAACACTACTTCAATACGTGCTGCAGAATACTAGCTCTTTTCTCTTGACCTTATCTGAATATTTTGGAGTTTCTGGAAGCAGAGATGTGGGAACCTCCTCCCACCCTTCCTCCTGAGCGCTCTCTAGAGCAGTGGTACTACTGACTGCTATACAACACACACTTTGCATTAAAATGTGTTGGATGCCTGTCAGCAGTACCATTGTTCTGGAAGGAGCTTAGGAGGAGAAGAGGAAGGCTGATTAGCTTTTACTGGGATCCCAGGCAACACATCCCATTGTATGCTGATACAATAGGCAAACTTGGCAGCTTTCCGTCAGATATATGTCGGGGGTCCTTCTGCGTATACCTCTGGCGGATGGCCAAAAGCTGATCTGTACACAGCTTTGGAGAAACAATACAGTAAAAAAGACTAGGGCTGATGTGGTTTGACTGCTGCCAAGTGGCTTCTCTCCTTTTTTTAATGTCAGCACGATGCTAATTCTGTTTTCACAGACTGCATAGCTCTACCAACCATACTGTCAGACTACCATAGCATATCTGTAGCGACCAGTTTATCTTCGATATTATAGGTCTTTAATTTCAAGAAAAATGCCACATTAAATGAGTAGAAAAGTAGCACGACTGCTTGACAAACCTTAAAGGGAATGTGTCATCAAAAATGACTAACTCATGTTTTTATGTTAAACACGTTTAAGAATTTTTGGTTTATTTTTTTTTTAATTTTCCATATCACTTTCAATATTTTTAAAAAATTCTTAAGTCCTGCAATTTTCACTTTGGCCACTAGATCTAAAAATAGCCTGACACTTCCTGTTCTGTAGAGAGATTTTCAGTAGTCTGCTCTCAGTACAAGCAGGGTTACACTGAAAGGTGACACCAATGTGTTTAGATAACAAAAGATCCACCAGTCACAACAGGAGATGTCACAGCTCCCCCTCCCTGCACACTGACTTCTTCCCAAGTCACAGAACATGCCTGGAAAACTCTCCTATAGAAGTCAACTGATTCAGTCCACAGGCTTCTATGAAAAAGCTGCTGCTGTAAAGCATCTCTCTAAATGCATCTCTCTAAATACAGACGACCGGACTGCGAAATCTACAATATATGAATCAGGGTTTTGTTTTAATAAACGAAAACAAAAATTGGTGACAGATTCCCTTTAAAGCACCTCTCAAGCACTTGCTGCAGCATAACAATATTTTGTACAAAAAAATAAAATGTTTAAGATATTCACAAGCTGAGTAAAAAATATGCTTTAATGTATCCAAATGTAATTAATTTTAGTTATGGAAATACTGTAATCTAAGGACTGGTTCACATCTGCGTTGGAGGTTCCGTTACGAGCGCCTATAGTAGATCTTGTCAAAAATGCTGGAAAAACTAACGCAGCATGCAAGGATATTTTGTATGTTGAAATGATGGACACCATTATAGTCAATAGAAACGATCATGAAACTGATCCAGCACTGCCGTTATTTTAATTTCTCTGTTACTTTGACAGAACAGAAAAAACACTAAAAGCAAACCAAGACTAACCCAATGTTATATATTGGCCCAAAAAAAACTTTGCAAGACTATAAGGTGTTATGTGCAAGATCTCCAGTTTTTCAAAATCATTTTAAGTTTAGTTCACACTGTTCATCTTGCCGATTAACATTAATAATGAGGAATCATATGGACAATGGTAGATTGTTGATAGAACTATATGGGGCAGATGTCTCAATACATTTACATCAGTTTACTAGATTAAATACGATTAGAAACATTGTTTTGAGGCAAATACTATTTTTATGAATCCCTTTTGCCACTTTTTCAGCAACGGGATTCACTGTCAGAAAAGGCAGACGGACACTTTTCTGACAGTTTTGCAATCTGGCCTTTTTGACTCTTTCCCGCCATGGGACAAACTGTTACACTGCAGTAACAAAGTTAATGCCAACCGTCATAAAAGCAAAGGACAGAATTCACAGACACCGCTAAAGATTGTATATGCAAAAGAAGAAAAAAAAAAGACAATATATAAAAGTGATGCACACCATTAAATAGCAAAAAAGAATGGAATATTTTAGTATAATAAATTAAACCAATAGTCACAGAGTTGAAAACAATTAAAAAGATGAAAAATGGCTACAAAAATATAACATCCCTTTTGTGTATATCAATAGGAACCACGGTCTGCACCACATAATGCATGAATCTCGATAATGTAGACAATGGATATAGCAAACCTGGACAATAAATGCAGAGTAATAATAACAAAATCACATGTCCATAAACACTTGCATAAATCAGTATACTAAAGAACTTATTGTCTATAGCACACGACACTGAATAAAGATGAAGGAACTACGTCCAATGCAGACAGTGGATGTGCTTAAAAAAAAAAAGGAAAATTAACCCACATATGCTAAGGCTGTATTACAAAACTGGAAATGCCCACGACCAAGGCGGCCAAACTGCAACACGAAAAGAATAAAAATCGCATGCATAATATTTTCCACAAAGCGAGAGCGCCAAAAGAAATCTTACTTAAATATAATATTTATATACACTACTATTTAATATGTCATTTTATCTCGCTCGCTCTATGGAAAATACCATACATGTGCATTTTATTCTGTTGGTGTTGCCTTTTTGGTTGTGGGTATTTCCACAAGCCCTCACACGCGTATACACAGACACGTACACACACACACGTGTACACCCGTGTACACACACGTGTACACCCGTGTACACACACCCGTGTACACACACCCCACCCGTGTACACCCCACCCGTGTACACACACACACACCCGTGTACACACACACGTACACACACCCCCGTGTACACACACACACACCCCCGTGTACACACACACACACACCCGTGTACACACACACACACGTGTACACACACACACGTGTACACACACACACGTGTACACACACACACGTGACCCACACACACACACACCCCACACACACACACACACTTCCCCCTGTACACAACACACACCCCACACACCCCCGGTACACACACACACCCCCGTGTACACACCCCGGTACACACACACAAAACCCCCGTGACACACCCCCGTGTACACACACACACACCCCCGTGTACACACCCCCGTGTACACACACACACCCCCGTGTACACACCCCCCCCGTGTACAAAACCACACCGTTAACACACACTGTAAAACAAAACCACCCCCCGGTACCACACCCCCGTTACAACCCCACGTGTACACACACCCCCGTGTACACACAAACCCGGCACACACACACACACCGGCACACACACCCCACACCACACCCGACACACCGGCCAACACACACCCCCAACACCCAAACCCCACACACCCCCCATTTTCAAACGCGCCACACACCCCGGGGCAAACACACCCCACACCCACACACCACACCACCCCACACACCCCCCACACACACCGTACACACCCCACACACACCGGGGACAAACCACCACCACACGTTACAGAACACCGGTACCACCGAAAAAACACGTGAACCGACACCGTACGCCCCCACACGGTGAAATGAGTATTAAACACAATCAATTTTCTAACCCATTTCTAAAGTTGCTATTGACATAAAATTCTTACAAGACGTCGGAAACAATCCATCCCCACAGGCAAGGAAATCAAACCAAACATGGTCATAAATTTGTGTGTATTAATGAAAAAATGACAAACAGGAAAAAGTATTTAACACATGAAGAAAGAGAGGCGCGAAAAGTCATGAAGAGTCATGACACAAGCTGAAATTTACAATAATTAGAAAGAAATCCTGCCACTTAGTGAAAAATAATATAAGCTAGTTCAACTGATGACCTATAAAAAAAATTCTAATTACCAAGGTGCCGTACAAGAAAGAAAATAAAGCCGCTAGAATGACCCAGCCAATCACCTGACCTGAAGCCAATAGAAAATCTATGGAAGGAACTAAAGCTCCGAGTTCATAGAAGGAGCCCACAGAACCTTCAGGATTTTAAGAGTGTGTGTCTGGAAGAATGGCCACCAAAACCCACCTGAGCAATGCATGTGACTAGTTTCTCCATACAGGAGGAGTCTTGCAGCTGCCCTCACCAACAAGGGTGATGCAATGAATTTCAGTAATCAAGGTCAATACTTTTTCTCTGTGAGATCTGGTAAGAATTTCACATCACTGCCATCTTTAGAAATATATTTACTTAGAAAATTGGTGACATGTTCAATACTTACTTAACCCACTGTATGTATATGTAATACATGTAATAATGACTAATAATGTTAGAAGTATATATGAATGTAGAACAGTTCAGCTTGTCGCAATATCTGCTCTTATCTGTAAAAAAAGGAAATTGAAACCATACTACTATGGCAGGACATGGTACTTCATCTGTTAGGTTTTCGTAGCATTCATGTGTTTGTACAACATATACAAAAATAAATCACACGTAAACATACATACTCTGAATAAAAAGTAAATACACGGCACGCCTTTGGGTTAGCATTGCACTTCAGTAATATATGACATAATCATCAGCTCTCCGTATGCACAAATAGGATTCAGTAGGTAATAAGTGACAGTATTCCCACAGTCCTACGTTTCAGTCCTATGTGTCGAGCTCTCCTGTTCTCAGCTTCTCTTCTCCCACTATACTGACGCCTTGGGATGAAGTGCTACTTGACACTAAAATTTGT
>JAODAL010000508.1:45000-303225 GCA_025379985.1 Phyllomedusa bahiana
ATTTATATACACAACACTCAACACATATATACACACCACACACACACATTATATATATTTATATATATTTATATATATAATATATTATCATATACACACACACACACACACATTATTATATATATATACACACCCATTATATTTATATACACACACACATTATTATATATATATATATATATATATTTTTATATATATAATATATATATATAAAAAACATCACCCACATTATATAAATTTCCCCAAAGCAAATACACAGTGGGTACATTTTTCACTCTGTTTCATTGCAGTCATTTGGTAAGATCCATAAAGTTAATTATTTTGCTCATTAATGTACACTGTGCACCCCATCTTGAAGAAAATCCAGAAATTAGATATTTTTGCAAATTTTATTTAAACAAGAAAAATGAAATTATCAGATTGGGTCATAGTATTCAGACCCTTTGCCCCTCTTGCTGTGACACTCATATTTAAACACACATGCTGGTCCATTTCCTTCTGATCTCCTTGAGATGGTTTCTACTCCTTCATTGAGCTGTGATTTAATATAATGATTGGACTTGATTAGGAAAAGGCAATCACCTGCCTATATAAGATCTCACAGTCAACAGTGCATGTCAGAGCACATGATGTTAGGAACTGCCCAAGGAGCTCTGACGACTGAATGTCGGCAAGGAACTGATGTGTCAAGGTTACAAAGAATATCTGCAGCACTCAGGTTCCTAAGAGAACAGATGACCTCCATAATCTCGAACAATGGAAGAAGTTGGACGACCACAAACTCTTCCTTGACCTGGACCGTCCAGCCAAACTAAGCAATCGTGGGAGAAGTGCCTTGGTGAAAGAGGTAAAAGAGCCAAGATCACTGTGGGTGATGCTCAGCGATGCAGTAGGGAGATGGGAAGAACAGTTCACAAAGTCAACTATCATCTGCAGCCTCTTCTTTTATTTTTTCCTTCTTTTTTTTTTCTTCATTTACACCAGTCGGGGCTTTATGTGCAGAGTGTTGCGACGGAAGCTTCTCAGTGCAAGACATAGAAAGCCGCATACAGTTGCCAATAAACACATGAAGGACTACAGACTATGAGAAATAAGATTCTGGTCTATGAGACGAAGATTGAACTTTTTGGTGTTAATTGTAAGTGGTGGAGAAACCAGGCGCTGCTCATCATCTGCCCAATACAATCCCAACAGCAGAAATGGTGGTGGCTGCATCATTGCTATGGGGGTGTTTTTCAGCGTGCTGGGACAGGGTCGGCTGGTTGCAGTTGAAGGAAAGATGAATGCGGACAAGTACAGCGGATATCCGGGATTGGAAACCTCTTCCAGAATGCTTCTGGTTTCCTTTCCCTTAGACCTCGACTGGTTCCGAAGGTTCTTTCTTCCAACAAGACAATGACCTCTAAGGGACACAGCTAAAATAATAAAGTAGTGGCTTCAGAACAATTCTGTGACCATTCCTGACTGGACCAGACCAGAGCCCTGACTAAACCAATTGAGAATCTCTGCAGAGACTTGAAAATGGCTGTCCACCAACGTTCACCATCCAACCTGAGGAACATGGAGAGGATCTGAGGGAAGAATGGTCAGAGGATCCCAAATCAGGTGTTGAAAACTTGTTGCTTCATTCCATGAAGAACTCATGGCTGTACTAAGCTTCAAAAGGTGTTCTACTCAAACTGAGGAAAGGGTCTGAATACTTATGACCAAGTGATATTTCAGTTTTTCTTGTTTAATAAATTTGAAAAAATATCTATATTTCTGTTTTATTTTCTTTCAAGATGGCGGGGGGGGGGGGCAGAGTGTACATTAATGAGCAAAACGATGAACTTTTTTGATCTTACCAAATGGCTGCAATGATACAAAGAGTGAAAAATTTAAAGGGGTGTGAATACTTTCTGTACCCACTGTATATACGCACACACATTAATTCATTCTTTTTTGCCATTTAAGGTTGCACAGTACTTTATATATTGTGTTTCTTTTTTCTTGTTTTGAAAACCTTCATAATAGAAGGTTTCAGGAACTGTGTCCAGATCATCATCATCTGCATTTGACATGATCATCATTGCATCCTAAATGCCCAAACTTTGCAGCGGCCTAACAGTTCTAACCCCCACATCATATCATTAACAGTGTCTACCAATGCTACATCTTTTATTTTACTTTGTTTTTTTTAAACATATCCATAATTACACCTCTGTAAAACAAAACCTAGAATACTCAGTAAGAATGTGACCAACCTCTTCTCCAGATTCGCCCTTTACCACTTGCTGTGCTTTCATCACTTTGGTAGATGCTATAGCTGTTGCCAAAGCCTGAAAAAGAAAAATACTGACAATCACATAGGCACCCCGATAGGCTGCCAGCGCTGGTTGCTATAGCTACAGACCTGGCTTCTACTGCAGCCTAAAACACGCCCCTGAATTCAAAATGAAACCAAGAAAACAGGATTGATGTAAAATGAATCAGTGTAATGAGACAACCCCTTTAAGATAAGCTGGGCAGGAAAAGCTGCACATCCGAGTCTTCTGGTGGCAATGCACGCCTGTACTCTAACAGCAAGTTCCTATGACGTCTTTTTCGACGCGGACAATCTGTCGTTTCCTTGTTGAATATTCTGCTCTTGCAAGCATGGCATTTCAATGAGTAAATGATGGGGACTGCTTGGGGCACATTTCTGCCTCTATACTGCATTACATTTGCCACATAAAACGCCTCGAAGAATTGACAGGTCAATGGCGCAGACAGTATGTGCCGATAATACTCAAGTAAAATCAGCGTCGTCCGAGCAACAACACCGATTTTACATATGGTATAATGTAAATGACTTTACCCTTACGAATGCCTGGCTGTATCTTGAACTGTGAAACATTGCAGCATTTCAAAGTAAAAGCTACGAAAGATATTTCATGGTGTCTGTGGTTCAGAAGGCATAAATAATTGACCAGTTCCAGTTAAAGAGTGTGACGAGAAGCTAGTAGCTCTACGGATAGCTTGGATTAAACCCCCCTGTCTGCAATAAGCCTATGCACAGTCACCACTGTTCAGGGAAGGTGAACCTAAGCACTTTCCATTGTTCAAAACCAAACCGTGAACACCACCCCTTTGACAGTCTAGAACAGGAGTGTCAAACTCATTTTCACCAGGGGCCACATCAGCCTCACGGCGTACCTTAAAGAGCAGACATAATTTTAGAACAGTGTAAATGCAACGTCTCCTTAACTGTTACATTTGTACAGTATTGCTATTATAATTAGGGCAACAAGGAAGAATATTGTCCTCCCCATAGGTAGATAGGTACATATGACTCTTGTAGGTAGATAAGTGGGTATAAAGCCCACAGTAGATGACAGTTATATCTGCCTATGTAGGTAGATAAATATTTTTGCCCCCCTGTAGCCAGGTAGTAAATTGCCCCCTGTAGCCAGGTAGTTGCCCCCCTGCAGCCGGGGAGATGCCCCACATGGCCCCCCCCCCCTGTAGCCGGGGCGAAGCCCCACATGGCCCCCTCCCCCCTGTAAGCCGGGGAGATGCCCCACATGGGCCCCCCCCCCCTGTAGCCGGGGAGATGCCCCACATGGCCCCCCCCCCCTGTAGCCGGGGAGATGCCCCACATGGCCCCCCCCCCTGTAGCCGGGGAGATGCCCCACATGGCCCCCCCCCTGTAGCCAGGGAGACGCCCCACATGGCCCCCCCCCCCCTGTAGCCGGGGAGATGCCCCACATGGCCCCCCCCCCTGTAGCCGGGGAGATGCCCCACATGGCCCCCCCCCTGTAGCCGGGGAGTGCCCCACATGGCCCCCCCCTGTAGCCAGGGAGATGCCCCACATGGCCCCCCCCCTGTAGCCGGGGAGATGCCCCACATGGCCCCCCCCCCCCCTGTAGCCGGGAGATGCCCCACATGGACCCCCCCCCCCCCCCTGTAGCCGGGAGATGCCCCACATGGCCCCCCCCCCCTGTATCCTGGGAATGCCCAACATGCCCACCCCCTGTAGCCGAGGAGATGCCCCACATGGCCCCCCCCCTGTAGCCATGAGACTCCCCACATGGCCCCCCTGTAGCCAGGTTGACGCCCCACATGGCCCCCCTGTAGCCAGGGAGATGCCCCACATGACCCCCTGTAGCCAGGGAGACGCCCCACATAGACCCCTGTAGCCAGGGAGACGCCCCACATAGACCCCCTGTAGCCTGGGAGACGCCCCACATAGACCCCTGTAGCCAGGGAGACGCCCCACATAGACCCCTGTAGCCTGGTAAATGTCCCATATAATCCCCTGTAGCCAGGTAGATGCCCCATAAAGTCCCCTGTAGCCTGTTAGATGCCCCATATAGTCCCCTTGAGCCTGTTAGATGCCCCATATAGCCGGTTAGATGCCCCATATAGTCCACTGTAGCCTGTTAGATGCCCCATATAGTCCCCTGCAGCCGGGTTGATGTCCCATATAGCCCTGCAGCCAGAGTACATGCCCCATATAGTCCTCTGTAGCCTGGTAGATGCCCCATATAGTCCTCTGCAGCCTGTAGATGCCCCATATAGTCCTCTGCAGCCTGCTAGATGCCCCATATAGTCCACTGCAGCCGGGTACATGCCCCATATAGCCCCCTGCAGGAAGACATGCCCCATATAGCCCCTGCAGCCGGTACATGCCCCATATAGCCCCCTGTAGCCAAGTACATGCCCCACAGAGTCCTCTGTAGCCTGCTAGATTCCCCATATAGTCCTCTGCAGCCTGCTAGATGCCACATATAGTCCTCTGCAGCTGGGTAGATGCCCCATATAGTCCACTGCAGCCGGGTAAATGCCCCATATAGCCCCCTGCTGACAGGTACATGCCCCATATAGCCCCCTGTAGCCAGGTACATGCCCCATATAGACCCCTGTAGCCAGGTACATGCCCCATATAGCCCCCTGTAGCCAGGTACATGCCCCATATAGCCCCCTGCAGCCTGGTAGATGCCCCATATAGTCCTCTGCAGCCTGGTAGATGCCCCATATAGTCCTCTGCAGCCTGGTAGATGCCCCATATAGTCCTCTGCAGCCGGGTAGATGCCCCATCTAGTCCTCTGCAGCCGGGTAGATGCCCCATATAGTCCCCTGTAGCCTGTTAGATGCCCCATATAGTCCCCTGTAGCCTGTTAGATGCCCCATATAGTCCCCTGTAGCCTGTTAGATGCCCCATATAGCCGGGTAGATGCCCCATATAGTCCACTGTAGCCTGGTAGATGCCCCATATAGTCCTCTGCAGCCGGGTTGATGTCCCATATAGCCCCCTGGAGCCAAGTACATGCCCCATATAGCCCACTGTAGCCAGGTACATGCCCCATATAGTCCTCTGCAGCCTGCTAGATGCCCCATATAGTCCTCTGCAGCCTGCTAGATGCCCCATATAGTCCACTGCAGCCGGGTAAATGCCCCATATAGCCCCCTGCAGACAGGTACATGCCCCATATAGCCCCCTGTAGCCAGGTACATGCCCCATATAGCCCCCTGTAGCCAGGTACATGCCCCATATAGTCCTCTGTAGCCTGCTAGATGCCCCATATAGTCCTCTGCAGCCTGCTAGATGCCCCATATAGTCCTCTGCAGCTGGGTAGATGCCCCATATAGTCCACTGCAGCCGGGTAAATGCCCCATATAGCCCCCTGCAGCCAGGTACATGCCCCATATAGCCCCCTGTAGCCAGGTACATGCCCCATATAGCCCCCTGTAGCCAGGTACATGCCCCATATAGCCCCCTGCAGCCTGGTAGATGCCCCATATAGTCCTCTGCAGCCTGGTAGATGCCCCAAATAGTCCTCTGCAGCCTGGTAGATGCCCCATATAGTCCTCTGCAGCCGGGTAGATGCCCCATATAGTCCTCTGCAGCCGGGTAGATGCCCCATATAGTCCTCTGAAGCCGGGTAGATGCCCCATATAGCCCCCTGCAGACAGGTACATGCCCCATATAGCCCCCTGTAGCCAGGTACATTTCCCATAAGCCCCCTGTAGCCAGGTACATGCCCCATATAGCCCCCTGCAGCCAGGTAGATGCCCCATATAGTCCTCTGCAGCCGGGTAGATGCCCCATATAGTCCTATGTATCCTGTTAGATGCCACATATAGTCCTAGGGAGACGGGAAGATGCCCCATATAGTCCGGTGCAGCCGGGTAGATGCCCCATATAGTCCCTGCAGCCGGGTAGATGCCCCATATAGTCCTCTGAAGCCGGGTAGATGCCCCATATAGTCCTCTGAAGCCGGGTAGATGCCCCATATAGTCCTCTGAAGCCGGGTAGATGCCCCATATAGTCCCCTGCAGCCGGGTAGATGCCACATAGAGTCCTCTGCATCCGGGTAGATTCCCGCTATAGTCGTCTTCAGCCGGGTTGATGCCCCATATAGTCCTCTGCAGCCGGGTAGATGCCCCATATAGTCCTCTGCAGCCGGGAAGATGCCCCATATAGTCCTCTGCAGCCGGGAAGATGCCCCATATAGTCCTCTGCAGCCGGGAAGATGCCCCATATAGTCCTCTGCAGCCGGGAAGATGCCCCATATAGTCCTCTGCAGCCGGGAAGATGCCCCATATAGACCACTGCAGCCGGGTAGATGCCCCATATAGCCCACTGAAGCCAGGTACATGCACCATATAGACCACAGCAGCCGGGGAGATGACCCATATAGTCCTCTGCAGCCGGGTAGATGCCCCATATAGCCCCCTGTAGCCAGGTACATGCCCCATATAGCCCCCTGTAGCCAGGTACATGCTCCATATAGCCCCCTGTAGCCAGGTACATGCCCATATAGCCCCCTGTAGCCAGATACATACCCCATATAGCCCCCTGTAGCCAGGTACATGCCCCATATAGCCCCCTGTAGCCAGGTACATGCCCCATATAGCCCCCTGTAGCCAGGTACATGCCCCATATAGTCCTCTGCAGCCTGGTAGATGACCCATATAGCCTGACTGACTCTGCGTGGTCGTGGTAAAACGGCCGTGCGGAGTCAGAGAGATCGCATGGGGCCGCGAGCCAGAAAACACAAGGCTGCGGGCCGGTCTTGGCCTTGTGTTTGACACCCGTGGTCTAGAAGTATACTTGTATACTAGCGCCATACAACAATGGCCAATGAACGGGGAACATTACTAGAAAAAAAATCAAAAGCTACAGTATTAAGTCACTGGAACAGCAGGTATCCATTGATGCTGCTAGCTTCTTTAAGCTTTAGTAGTGCATTGTATATATGTCCTGATGTAAAAGGAGTCGGCATGAGACAAGTTCCCAACAATGCAGATAATATAATCAGTTCCTGGCATCAATATTATTACATTACAAACATCCTGGTTGCATAGGAAGCCTACAGGTTGAATTTGGATATCCACAGATGTGAATTTAGGACATCTTCCAATACTCAAAAGGGAACAGACAAATGTATTTCTAAAAGCCATTCAGAAGAACAGTCGGACAAAAGTCCAAGCCTGTTTCCAATTCTTCTGTATTTAGATCTTAAATAAAGTCTTACCTCTGCTTTTAAGTCAGAACGAATACGAACAACGCATCTTTGTACTGCCATTTGAAATGTAAAGCTAATGACGCCTTTGATTTTCAGTAGGGCATCTTCACAGAGACTCCTTCGAGACTGAGGAGAGAAGCAATTTGTCTTTTTAACTGAAAGTTAGGATAATGCATATAAAATCTTTATGGAGACAAAGAGTGAAAAAGAACACGAACACACACACGAACTCTTACATTCCAGGCACCTTGTATGGTCGTGGTCTGTGTCTCTTAAACACTTAAAGGGGCTGTCTCACTACATTGATTCCTCTCACCTCAGTCCTGTTTTCTTGGTTTCATTTTGAATCCAGGGGCCTGTTTACTGGCTTCTACTAGGCTGCAGTAGAAGCCAGGTCTGTAACTATAGCAACCAGTGCTGGAAGCCTATCAGGGTAGATCGAACAGGTCTGTAGCTATAGCGACCTAAGGAGCTGATGCAGCCCATACAAGAGGGGATATCTATGAATAGATAGGATACGGTTAATAGACATATTTTGCAAGAGCTTTAACATAAAAAGCAATCCTTGTGGTGAGACAACTCCTTTAACTAATTGGTTAAAAGACCATTGCATTAACAGAGTTTTTAAATGTTGAAGGGTGTTCTGAGAGTTGAAAAAGCTTGTTGGTCTGTCAGCAAATGATTAAAGATAAAAGGATCATTCTTACGCTCCCCCCTTCAGTCGCAGCAGCTGCCCCGTTCACCCCGGTTGTAGCTATGCACGTTCATCGTTCACGTGACAAGTGCACCCAATCACAGGCCACAGTGGTTACGTGCGTGTGACATTGCGGCCTGTGATTGGCTGCACCTATCATGTGAACGGCCGGGGTGAATGAGACGACTGAACAGGAGTGTCCGGGAGATAAGTATGATTCTCCTCTTCTATTTCTGATCATGTCCTGACAGACCAACAAGCTTTTTCAACTCTCGGACCACCCCTTTAACAACCGATCAGCTCTGTGCCTTACTCCTTATTACTTTTTGCATAAACTTTTATTTAAAAAAAACCCAAAAAAAACACAACAGTATCTGGGCTTTGTCTGCGGAAGAAAACAGATTCCCTGGACACTGAAAAATAGTTCTTTTGTGTCTGGACTCGTCTTTCTCCGGCACACTATACAAATTAGAACACCAGAGCGATCCCTTACCAGATAAATTATTACTCTGAAATGTGCTTAAAAGTGAAAATAGATTTTACAGCAACACTAAGTGTATGTTCACACGGCGTAATTTCGGCATGCATTTTGCCGCGAATTTGCTCCCTAATACGAGCGAGATGCGCGCCAAAATTACGGCAATCCATAGTTCTCATAGAAAACTATGGATGATGCCTCCTCTCCCCGCTCGTAAAAGCGCGGGGGAGATAAGCGACATGTCAATTACTTGTGGCGAATATGCGCTGCGAGTAATGAATGTCAATGGGGCCGCCACCCCCAGCGCCGCGGGAGTACGCGCGTATTAGTGCAAGCTCCCGAAACACATGATGTACTGCAGCGCATTCATCAGGCGCCGCAGTACATCGTGTGAACATACCCTAAAAATTAAAGTAGAATTGAGCACAATGTTCAAACCCCCGAATCTTCATAGATTGCCGTTTTATAAGTCTACAGGAAAACACTTTTTTTTTTTTTTTTTTAAATTGCAAAGCTATATTACTAGCTATTACTAGACCTTTTTGTGTGAATTCTCAATCGCCAATAACACGACCTAAGTGAAAAACTTCAAAGAAGCTCCATTTATGAAGCATTTTGCACAAGACAAAATTGGGAAGGATAAGGCTTGATGGAAAACGCACAACTGGTCCCCTGGCCTGGCAGCCAAGCTGTTAAATCAAATTACCTATGCTTGGTTAGGCAGAGAACAACCTTGACATGTGTTCTCCACTCGTGACTAAAAGGTACAATGCTTACATGATGAAAAAAAATAAAAATCGAAGTAGATAAAGTAAACTGTAAATCATAAGACATTGCTGGAAAGCCAAGAGTTGTTTGCTCCATATGATAAGGAAAGCATTTCCCCTTGGTTAAGCTTTGATTGACTGAAGTGCTGATTGCTAAGCAGCTAGTGTTTAGTTCACTGTTTATCAGACACCTTGCATGCATGCTGACGGAACGCATCAAAGCAGATGTTGCAACCCTTCAGCAAATCGTAGATCACAAGCGCTGCGCACTGCATTCACTTTACTTGCTCCGAAGCCAGACAGTCTTTGAAAACAAAGCGGACTGGTTTTATACTTGAAGGATGAATACTACTTCTGGCAGACACGTACCTACTGATTTCTCATACAACAGGAGAAGGTCGTTTGCATTCATGTTTTGTGCATGCTTTTGTGATCGCCTTCAATGTGGAATTAAGTGGGGCACAGAAGAAAGCGAATACAAAGATAAACCAGCTCTTGTACCATTGTCTTGAAAAAAAAAAAAAAACTTATAAAAACGAAGAAACTGATCGGCACCAGCGTGGTACTTAAAGGGTTTAAACCACCATTATACAATGCGATACTTCGTTTGGACAGTCCCACTCTTTTCCGCTGCCAGGGGTGCTCAGTCCTCCACAACAGAATTAGCATCCTGACATAGCATAAAGCAAGAATAGCGGGCGGCACTCACCCAGTGAGTGCCGCCCGCTATTCTTGCTATATCTTGAAAAACAATTACTGTATTTCTTGGACTATAAAACACACCTAGGTTTTAGAGGAGTAAAATGGGGGGGAAAAATTGAAGCAAAAATGTGTGGGCTGAAGTCTAGTTTTTATTGGGACCGTTTTTATTGGAAGATGAGACTTTTTGATCACTTTTTATTCCAATTTTTGGGAGTACGAGATAACCCCAAAAAAAAACCACACAATTTTGGCGTTTGGATTTTTTTTCTTCTATGGTGTACTGTGTTTGGGATAAATGAGGTTATATTTTAATAGAATGGACTTTTACGGACATGGAAATAACAATTATGCCAATTTATTTATAAAGCGGCAAAAAAGAGGGGTGATTTTAAACTTTTTAATTTTTTTTTTTTTACTTTAAAGGGGTTGTCTCACTACAAAGAATAGTTGTCAAAATTTAGGGAACACTAAATGAAGAGGTTTTCCAAATATATTGCTTTGTTCATTTTTTTTTTTTTGTCAAGGAGCTACAAATGATTTTATCACCTTCTGAGGGCTCTCAGGTTTCCCAAGTGACCGACCTGTGTACTCCTTCTCCCCTGCTGTTTGTTCTATCTGATAGCAGGGAGTGACGTCATCACACAGGTCTGGCCGGCGGTGAGAGCTTGTGTGTGATCTGATCTTTCAGACAAAAGACAGTAATTTCTACTGTTTACTTTAGCTCAGCAGCTTCTCCTGTCCTAGTAGAAGGTAATTTAGCTAATCTAGACTAATAAACATAATAAACAGAGGAACTGAATACACGGAGCTCATATGCTAATTACAGACAGCTTGACCAGGAAGTGACAGAGCAAAGCAGCATTATTTCATTAATGCATCCTATGAAACTTTGAGATGAGACAACCCCTTTAATACTTAGTCCCCCTAGGGTACTTGACCACTAGGGGGCACAATTCCTTGCTCTATATACAGCAGTACTATTGTACTGCTGTATATAGAATTTTCACTCATTAGCTATTACACCCTGCGTGTTACAGCTGGTGCTGTACAGTAGTATTTCAGGGCCAGCAGGAGGCTGAAGCTGGGCAATGCTGTGAGAAGCCAGCGGCGGGGTTTAAAAAGGTTAAATCCCGCAGCATCGCCCCACTCCAGCCTTCTGCTGCCCCGAGACAGTACATTCAGAATATGAAACACCCCCCCATTCCCCCTCCATTTTGGGGGAGGAGGGAGTGTGTGACTTACAGTCCGAAAAGTACCGCAAGTAAAAATTAATCACGAGGGGAGGGGGGGGGGGCAAGCTTTGTGACAATGCGACCTCCATTACACCAAACTGACAATCTTAAATGGATTAGTAATAACAGAGCAAGATATTAAGGAAAAATCTTTAAAAGAGGTGTGCCATATTAATTAATCACTCCGGCTCATATCAGACTTCTTTAAAGTGAACTTGTCAGATGGTTTACGCTGCCCTATCTGAGAGCAGGATGTGATATATGGGACAGAAGCTAAGCTCTGTGATATATTGGGTTATGTGATATAGGAAAAGGAGCTGAGCTCTGTGATATATAGGGTTATATGATAGAAGAGAGAAGCTGAGCTCTGATATATAGGGTTATATAATTGAGGAGAGAAACTGAGCTCTGTGATATATAGGGTTATATGATAGAAGAGAGAAGCTGAGCTCTGTGATATATAGGGTTATATAATTGAGGAGAGAAACTGAGCTCTGTGATATATAGGGTTATATGATAGAGGAGAGGAGCTGACCTCTGTGATATATAGGGTTATATGATAGAGGAGAGGAGCTGAGCTCTGTGATATATAGGGTTATATGATAGAGGAGAGGAGCTGAGCTCTGTGATATACAGGGTTATATGATAAGAGGAGAGGAGCTGAGCTCTGTGATATATAGGGTTATATGATAGAGGAGAGAAGCTGAGCTATGTGATATATAGGGTTATATAAGTGAGGAGAGAAACTGAGCTCTGTGATATATAGGGTTATATGATAGAGGAGAGGAGCTGAGCTCTGTGATATATAGGGTTATATGATAGAGGAGAGGAGCTGAGCTCTGTGATATATAGGGTTATATGATAGAGGAGAGAAGCTGAGCTCTGTGAAACAGGATTTTATCACTTAAAGAAGGATTTCTGAGTAGAAATCAGAGAAAATCCTAAGCAATCACTATATAAGGGCAGGGTAAGCAGGACTTTCATTTCTCTTAAGGAATCTGGTCAGGATTTTGTGAGCTTTTTACGCAGAAATTCTGCTCCAAACCATACAAACCTATATATCACATAATCCAGCTTTTCTCAACTCATCACACCCTGCTCTCGTATAAGGTAGCATAAACCACCAGACCGGTTCCACAGGTTGTCTGCCCTAATATAACCTTATAGAGGTCAGACTGGGTCAAACTTTCCCAGATGCCAAGAGTGTCATAAATAAATGTGCTGTTTGACTTTCCAGACGATCAGCTGATCGCCAGAAGACTACATTGGAAAATGGGATTTTTCTCTCTGAACAACCCCTTTAAGACTCACTTATACAGACTGATGTACTAGGGACAGCCTAATAATATTGCGACTGATGTTAAGCCACCCATCCTGTACAGAGCAGGTAACAAAAGTGAATTTTTAGCCTGTCAATGCAGTCCAGCTGACCAGGCATAATATGTCTAAGGCAAGAGCTAGGCAAGCAGGTGTCTGAAGGGATCCTAAAAGACAGCAAAAAATAATACCCTATAATATGAAGTATTTAATTAGTTCACGCACTTTGCTGCGGTTTAGCTGTCATGGTAACGTACAAGCCAGTTGTCATATTGTAGTGAATAGGAGATGACAAAAATATAAAAAAAAAATAATAGCTTACACACTGGTTACTGGCCACAATCCTCCAGTACCTCAGAGCTGTTTTGTTGGTATGTGGCTCTTGACACTATATGTAGACTTGCCCTAAATGAAAACTGTAAAATGGTATTCAAAAGTGAATGCAGGCTTTAGAGGGAAATCCGTCTTTTTGCCTTTTTCAATGACGCAGTTATATGAGGCTTTGTTTTACTTTTTGGGGGAATAGTTTAAGTTCACTTATAAATTATTGCAGAATTGTTTTCAATTTTTTTTGTTTGTTTTTTTAAATGTCTGACACCATTCACATTTCACATTTAATAACTTGTTAGATTAATTCTGCAGGTTATTACAGTCCTGTGGATACCTAATATGTGTGTTTTTTTGTGTGTGTGTGTAATGTATGCAGAACGATTTTTTATTAAATTGTTATTTTTTTAGTTAATTAATTTTTTCTAGGCGTCGTGTTTTGCTTGTTTTTTTTTAAATTCCCTGTGGGGATAACGGTGTTACATTTTTTTTTCTTTTACACGTAGTAAATGTATTAGCATATATGAATATGCTAATACATTATAATCAGTGTCAGTCTGACACAGGCAGCGATCAGGGCAGAACACAGTCTGCCCTGATCACTGGCTTCTTATACATACAGCCCTGGGGCTACTCTAAGTCCCCAGTGCTGAATATACAGCTGTGCCTCTGGCTCTGTCGGGTCACCGGGAGTCACGATAACCCGACAGAGCAGGGGAAAGCCCTTTGAGTATGCTATGGTCACGAAACGCAGCAATCAAAGAGTTAAGCAGCGGGGAGCAGAGGTTTCCCCCACTACCCGGCGCTTGCAGAGGCTGCTCTGGGAACAGGGCTGTAAAGTACAACCCTGTTCTCAGCGCTGCCGGGGGCGCCACAATCCCTGGTGTCTGCAGCGACGTCAAACGACAGTTACAAATGACCGACCAACGGCAGGCTTTCGTTAAGGGGTTAAGCTTCCAGTTTGACTTGAACAAGTGTCTCAGGTTTGTATCCAGTGCTTTCCAGATGATCATGATGAGCGTTTCTCAGCCTGACAGTATCCACGGCACTTTCGTGTAGAATGCTTCTGTAAAGATGCCAAGAATGGACTCCTATAATGTCGAATTTACCAGGAGTCAAATTAGTAATTAAACGTGCACTTACTGTGTCATCAAGGCCATCAATATGCAGGACCACAGTTTTGGCACGTTTATTGGTAGCTCCAAGGAAAAATTGGGCCTTCCGCCGTCTAGAGTTCATCTCATTCGTACAATCTCCATCTGCTGTGCAGGACGACTGCAGAAGGTCATAGACTTCTGTGGCAAGAAGCTGTGTGTCCCCTGGTGTGGTAGTCCTGCATCAAAACAAAACTTTGTGTATGACATACTGTAGGTACAGCTTGCAGATGTTAATGGAGAACAAAGTATGCTGTCTTAAAGCCTCATATATATGAAAGCTGTCCACTATAGATCTGTAGGCACTCTGTGTACCACCATATTAAGAGCTATTCATTACATGGAGCAGGCCCTAACAAAAAAAAAAAAACTCTTTAGGACTTCAGGCGATGAGTAGGGCACCAAAAAGTCATTTTGTATGTTTTATGACACCATACAACTCAGAGCTTTAGGCTCTGTCCACACTGCACAGGAAAATGATCGTATCTCCGGCGCTTTTCGTTTTTTAAAAGCGCCGCAGATACGATCGTTCCTGCGGCCCCACAGGCGGCAATAGGAAAGACGAACTGTAGTTTACACAGCTCGTCTTTTCTCTGCCCGTCTTTCGGCAGCAGCGTATTATACAACATGCTGTATAATACGCCGGCGCTTCTCGTTTTCTTGCCGTCTTCCCCTGCAATACAATTGTATGGGGGACGTCAGGAAAACGAGAAGCGACCGCGGCTTTTGTCACAAAGCATGACAAAAACCGCGGTGCTGCATCGGAGAAAAAATGGCCGCTTTTGGGACGTTTTTTGTCTGATGCAGTGTAGACATAGCCTTAGGGAGCCGCAATTTCTACAACTATACTTTTCATTATGTTACAATTGAAACTAGCCAGTGTATTCAATCATTGCTGAAAAGATACAATTTTAACTTTGTGAGGTGTAGATGGTTGAATAGCCTGCCTGAGGAGCTGGTCACAGCAGGAACAGTTGCAAGTTTCAAGAAAAGCTTAGATAAGTACCTGAAACTACAGCATATTAAAATGTATGTAGCCGTATAAAATTGTAGATCCAGCCTGATGGCACTCTGGGATCAGAAATGAAATCTTCCTTAGAGCAGATTGTTTTTTGCCTTTTTAGTTTCAAAGCCTTAATATGAAGGGGAAACTAAGCTTAAAAAAATCCTTATCTCCCTCCCTTCACCCACATTTTCCCCACTCTTGGTTGAACTTGATGGACATATGTCCCATTTCAACCATACTAACTATATAAACGGAGATGTTAGATAACCCAAATTGAGCAGGCGTCCGTTCTTTATCTATTGCTCTTTTTCATTTTACTGTTATTATGACGGGAGTGCCGGATGTGTGGTGCTCCACACGCCAACAGCATCTAATAGACCCCACTGACTTGTAGTAGCAACCGTCAGATTTTGTTGTTTTGATGAATAGAATGGGAAGATCCTAGACCCTTAGAAGGTATCCGCAAGGGAATACAATCATCCATGTTTCCACCATGATACAGAAAGAATTCTGTCTAGTCTGAAAACATATAACTAGTCATATTATGATCTATGCCACATTGTTGCCAGGCAGAGAGAAGGTTTTTGTGGGACAACGGGCTGAAAGGGGTTTTGCCAGGACGTGCCTTATCTGCTAAGAAGCAAACCTAAACAAAGCAATGCTGAGCTAAGACAGAGAGACACACAGCCAGAGCACAGAGCCATGCATAAGGGATCGTGTGAAATGTTCACTCAAATAATCAAACTACAACTAGTGGATTCTGTATATAAAAGACAACACCTTTTCTCCACAGCCTCTTGAAAGCTCCTTCATGTTCCCTGTCATCAGATAAAGCAGGGATCTACTCAGATAATCACACTACAACTAGTGGATTCTGTATACAAAAGACAACATATTTCTACCCGGTGCCTTGAAAGCTTCTTCAGCTCCTTTTCATCAGCTAAGAAGTGTTCTCTGCACAAGCCCGGCCAGCAGCTCTTGTCAGGTCGTATCTAATAGAAGCTTTTAAGTAACTAAGGGCAGGTAAGGCAGCCTGTAGCTCTCTCAGGCTGCAATTTTTTTAATCACATATATTTAGAAAAGTGATTAAATACCCATTTTGGAGGATCCCATGTCAACATTACATCGTGACAAAACCCCTTTAACATTAGGTGAAGAAGCTTGACTTTAAAGAGAAGGGATGAATGATGTCTCGGCTGACCACTGCCGTGCTGCTTTAGGTAAGACTGAAAGCTGTCCCTTATGCCTTTCCTATGTTGTTTTGTTGTATTATTTTTTTCTGCTGATATTAAATGTACCGTCATAGCTTCTTCATTGAGATGGGGTAATGTCGGTAATGGCTTGAGCGGCCAGGTATTTGTGTATAAGCCTGGAGCATATGGCTAAGTCTTTTGATCGTCTTTAAAGGGAACCTCAGTCATCATAATATCTGATCTGCTGGAAACATGTTATAGAGCAGGAGGATCTTAGCAATGTATAGTTTGTAGGGAAAGATTCAACTTGTAATTTATTCATTCCATTTGCTTATTCTGGTTTAGGGAGTCCAGTAGGTGGTATCATCAGTGATTGACAGCCATCTCTGTATGTGCTCTCAAACCAATAAGACTGTCGGTCACTGACAAAACAAGCCACTGGACTTAACAGTGCTGCGGAATATGTTGGCGCTATATAAATAAAGATTATTATTAAGAAGTTTTGCTGATTTTTTTTCCAAATAAAACCATACATCAATCTGCTCAGTGCCTCCTGTTCTATAACATACTGAATGCAGATTAACATATCAATGTGACAGGTCCCCTTTCAATAACATCAGTTATTGCATCACAGTAATGTTGCCTTAGAAATCAATTTAATAATATTAATATAATATATTAATAAAGACACTGCAGCCAATTATAAAATCCCATCTGGTGCAATATGTTTTTTTTTTTTTTTTGTGTCCAGGCTTAAAGGGAACGTGTCTCACCCTATGTGAAAACACGATATGAGAGAGGGCAAGAACCGTAGCTCGGCGATTTATAGATTTAGGTCATTCGGAGCAGGATTTCTGAGCAAAAAGCATAGAAAATCCAGAAAGGACTCTTTGATAGACAGTGAAAGCTCTGCGTGCCCCACCCACATACAGTGATTGCCAGATTGTCTTGTACATACAATGAAACAGGGAAAGCACTTAATCACTGTATGCGACTGTGAAAAGTAGGACTTTTCATTTCTCTTTTAGGAATCTGGTCAGGATTTACGCTGCATTTTACTCAGAAATTGAGAATTAAATCATATATACCTCTGTACAAATGCTTAGAGTCTCTCCCCTTATCATATCCTGCTGTTAGATAAACCACCTGACGGGTTCACTTTAAGTAGAATGGTTGCTTAAAGCGGTTGTCTTGCCATGCTGTTTCACAGAGCCACAGCCAACTTCACAGTCGCACTTCCTGTTCAGGCTGTGGGTGGTTCTCTAGCTGTGAATTACTTATCACACTTGGCATTCCTAGCTGATCCTGTTACAGTGACATGAATGCAGAAGGTGTGAAAAGTGTAGTGCACAAGGCTACTGAGCTCTAAAGGGTTAAAGCTGGTTAGTAACTAATGTAAACAAGCCTTCAAGATGTGGAACGGAGCAGGGATCGAGTCATCATTTCGATCACTGATGCAGTCTATAAGAGCACTACCACAGGGGTGGTTGGTAACTAAGGAAGCTTTTGTGCAAAAGCAGGAGATAAGATCTCCTAATTTTAAGCAAAATCAGAAAAGCAATATATATATGGTATTAGTCTTTATTTACCTTTGCTAACGTGTTTAGAGCGGATCAATGAAATGGGAATACCTCTTTCGGTATGATTTGAAAGTATGCTTCCAGTCTGCAACAGAGTCCAGCAGTCCCCATTATGAGCCAATTGTGGTCTAACAGGCACCATTGATATCTGTCATGTAACAGATTCTGTACCCTGTCATTTTTATATTTCTGCTTCCAGGACTACACAAAAATAAAATTTGAAGCCACCAACAAAGATAAGATCCATTAAACTCAAAAATTAGAATAAAAAAAAAAAATAAAAGGCCAGTAAAAGTCATCAGAAGCCCTGGAGGCCATGCATGTGTGATGTCTCAGACATTTGCACCTTTAAGGGACAGCTGATAATTAATCTTGTACTACATTAACGTTCCTAATCACCCTAAATGAATGCTAATTTAGAAGAACAGATTACAGCAGCGGATTTTCCTCAGCTTGTTAAAAAGGCAGACGATCGGGCCCAGACACGCTCGCTTTTTTTTTCACAGGCAGATAGTTATTTAACATGTCGATTATCCAAAGCTATAGAAGGGGGGGAAAAAAAAAAAGTTAATTAAAAAACTTTAGCCTTTGGAATATAAAACAAAGCTGTTACCGGAGGGAACATCCTTCTTTACAGACCATAAAATTCAATTAATAAATAACAGTTGAGGCTGCTAGTTTTAATGTAGTTCATATGGACACATTAAAATGTGTGAAGCATGCAGAAATACCAGCATTGACAAACTCCTCTGCTCTTTATTATGCTCAGCATCGGATGCGCTCAGTGTTATTTCTGCATGGAACTGTGGAAGGTGTCACTTCTGCTCTTCGGAAAAGTCAAGTAAATATGTCTTTAAGCTTGACTTGAAGTCAGACTTGACATTCTAGGTTTCTGCTGACAAAGAGTTCCCAAGTTGACATAACATAAATGTCTTTAAAGTTTAGTTTCCTTGTGGAAACCAGATTAGCCCATCACTGCCGGGGGGGCCTGGAAAAAAAAAAAATGTCGCCACAGAAGTGAAGTGCAGTCAAGCACAAGAGCAGGGCTGAAGGAGTTAACGCACGGGAACGTCTTGCTGCAGGAAAGAAACGACCACGAGACGTTGTTCGGATAGGCTCGCCAAGTATAAATTAGTTGTGGCAGGTTTTATTAAAACAAGTGGTAATTGGGAGGTAAATCATCAGGCAGGGAAGGCATATTTAACCTAGGAAAAGAAATCGTTAATCTACTCTTTAACCTTTACGCCGGCTTTATGATCTGTGCGCGGCTCGTGCCATTTTTTGAATGTCAAAGGATTTGGATTTGTCACCAGAATTTCATGCGCTGTTGTGTCACTCACCCTGAAATAGGACAGGCCCACACTTAACCAGATAGAGCGATTAAATCTACTTTCCTAGATTTTATCCATCATCTCCCACATCCACCGCCACCATGTATTATCACTGACTTGAAGTGGCATTCATGTTATAATATACTCAGAATGTGCATTATACCTTAGAGGATGCATAAAGAGGGTGGTCTCGCTATAGATATCGATGGCATACCAATAGAATATGCCAACAATGACAGATGCAGGTTTCCCCTAAAATAAAACACCCCCGAAAATAAGACCTAGTGCATTTTTAGTTATGCAATTCAGAGTGTGGCTGCTTATGCTGATGTTTGTGATGAAATCATTACAGTATATTGATACAGGTTGATGGTTTTTTTCAACAATAAATGAGAATTATTGTTCATAGAAAAATAATACATCCTCTAATAAGAATTCTTAGCTCGTATCTAGTATCTTAAATTTATATAAGACGATGTCTTATTTTCGGGGAAACCGGGTATCTCAAGAACGCGCCCCTAAACCTCTCCGTTTCAAAAAGAAAGGTGGTCGGGACTATACTATTAAAAACTATGGGAGTTCTGAGTACAGACGAGCGCAACAACTATTGAAATCGATAAGAGTTCCGAGAACAGCCAAGCGTGCCAACCTCTGAAATCAATGGGTGTTCCAAGTACAGCCAAGTGCGTCTCCCATTGAAAATCAATGAGAGTTCCAAGTAAAGCCAAGTTTGTTCACATCTACCATTAATTTCAATGGGAGAGGCCCGACCACCTCTCCATTCAAAATGGAGAGGTGGTATGGACTCTCCTATAGAAATCAACGGGAGAGTGTTTGTTTTTTTAGATAAGTGCGGGTCCAAGAGGTAAGACCCACACCTATTAGACATTAACAGCATATCAATTGGATCGGCCATCAATGTGTATAGTGAGACAACCCTTGTGAGACATAGCACCAAAGGGGAACTGTCACATAGATTATGCCCCCCTTGCTGAGGGCAGCACAAGCCAGTGTCAGACCTGCTGTTCCCAGCGCTGTGTCCCTTATTCTGTAAGATGCTGGAGTTTTAGAGCATTTACTCCTCAAATGTTATTCATGAGTATGTGTTAGCCCCACCCACCAAAGGCTAGCTCCGCCCACTGACAGTTATTCCCATGTTTCTACCTATTCAAAGTAATAGGTTTATCAGTTGAGATGGGCGGGGCTAGCTTCAGGTGGGCAGGGTTTGAAAAAACTTACTCTTTGGCTAGGTTTACACGGATTAAATGCAGGGCGTAATAATGCCATGTGGCCGGGGGGCGGGTGCAGGGGGCCGGCACCTCGCCGGCCCATAGAATTGCATTACCAGCGGCGCGTATAAACCGCTAGTAATTCACATGTCAATTATCTCTCCGCCTGGCGGATTCGCCGAGTGGGTAAAGGAGACGTAATCCACAGTTCTCTATGAGAACTGTGGACTACCGTAATGACGTATTCCAGCCGTAATTTGCGCACTCCGGCGCGTAATTACAGACTGAAATACGTCCAATTTTAAGCCGTGTGAACATAGCCTTTGAATGACTCTTTTCTGGCTGAAAACTGCAGATTTGAGCATTAAATACACGAAAACTACAGCATCTTACAGAATAAGGGACACAGCGCTGGAAACAGCAGGTCTGACACTAGCTTGTTCTGCCCTAAGCAAGGGGGGCATAAACTATGTGACAGGTTCTCTTTAAGACCATGAGTGTTTTACATATTAAATAGGTTCTCCACGTCCAAATTGTATTTTATTATTAGCATACTAGTGCCCTTATGAAAAAACTCATCTCACCTCTGTTCCATCACTGAGTCATACTCACTCTCCCTGGTCTTCGGTTTATACAGCATCTCACAAAAGTGAGTACACCCCTCATATTTTTGTAAATATTGTTTTATAACTTCAGTGTTGTCCCATGAAAAGTTATAACACTTTGGTACAATGTAAAGGAATCAGTGTATAGCTTGTGTAACAGTGTAAATTTGATATGCACTCAAAATAACGCAACACACAGTCAAAGCTGCCGGCAACAAAAGGGAGTGCACTCCTAAGTGAAAATGGACAAACTGTTTCCAATTTGCCATTTTCCCTCCACAGTGTCATGTATCTTGTTAGTGTTACAAGGTCCCAGGTGTGAATGGGAGCAGAGGTGTTAAATTTAGCGTTATTGCTCTCACACGCTCTCAACCTGGTCACTGGAAGTTAAACATGGCACCTGATGGCAAACAATTCTCTGAGAAGTTTAAAAAATTATCGTTGCTCTACATAAAGATGGCCTAGGCTATAAGAAGATTGCCAATGCCCTGAAACTGAGCTACAGCACGGTGATCAAGACCATACAGTGGTTTAATAAGAAAGGTTCCTCTCAGAGGAGGCCTCGCCATGGTCGACCAAAGAAGTTGAGTACACATGCTCAGCATCATATCCAGAGACTGTCTTTTAAAAATAGACATATAAATACTGCCAGCATTGTTGCACATGTTAATGGGGTGAAGGGTCAGTCTGTCAGTGCTCAGACCATGCGCTGCACAAAGCATCAAAATTGGTCTGCATGGCTGTCATCCCAGAAGGAAGCCTCTTCTGAAGATGATGCACAAGAAAGCCTGCAAACGGTTTGCTGAAGACAAGCAGAGTAAGGAAATGGATTACTGGAGCCATGTCCTGTGGTCTGATGAGACCAAGAGAAACTTATTTTCTTTAGATGGTTTCAAGCAAGTGTGGTGGCAACCAGGTGAGGAGTACAAAGACAAGTGTGTCTTGCCTACAGCCAGGCATGGTGGTGAGAGTGTCATGTTTTGGGGCTGCATGAGTTCTGCCGGCTATTGGGAGCTACAGTTGATTGAGGGAACCATGAATGCCAACATATACTGTGACATCATGACGCAGAGCACGAGCTCCTCCCGTTGGAAACTGGGCCACAGGGCAGTATTCCAAAATGATAACCACCGCAAACAGGCCTTCAAGATGACCACTGTCTTGCTAAAGAAAATGATGGCATTGGAGTGGCCAAGCATGTCTCCAGACCTAAACCCTATTGAGCATCTGTGGGGCATCCTCATACAGAAGGAGCGCAGGGTCTCTAACATCCACCATCTCTGCAATATCATCATGGAGGAGTGGAAGAGGATTCCAGTGGCTGCAACCTGTGAAGCTCTAGTGAACTCCATGCCCAAGAGAGTTAAAGCAGTGCTAGAAAATAATGGTGGCCATACAAAATATTGACACTTTGAGCACAATTTGTCCATTTCACTTAGGAGTGCACTCACTTTCGTTGCCAGCGGTTTAGGCACCGATGTCTGTCTGTTGAGTTATTTTGAGGGTACATCAAACTTACACTGTTATACAAGCTTTACACTGACTACTTTACATTGTATCAAAGTGTAATATCTTATATAAAATAATTACAAAGATGTGAGGGGTGTACTCACTTTTGTGAGATACTGTATCTTCCAAATGGGGACGTCGTAACTGCAGCCTCTGATTGGCAGCAGCGGTCAGATGTCTCTACACACATCACCATTCAGAAGTGAGCTGTCAGAACGGTCAAGTTACCGTCATTCAGCGGCTGGAACGATGACATCCCCATTCGGAAAACAGGGAGGAAGACTGGTGGAGAGTGAGGATGGCACACTACTGGATCCAATGTGAAAGGAAAGCATAAGTTTTTTTTTATTTCATAAGAGCACTATTATGCGAACAATCAAAAAATTTTGACCGGACCATACTTTCAGTATCACATGGATCCATACACGATCATTTAGGATATTTAGACCCGCAGTAGGGCTGGAACCTGCGGCCGTAATACTGATGCAGAAATGCCCCTGGACCAGACAGATGAAGAATATCACCACCCCTATTTCTCCCCTCTAAGTAAAAACGGGGTTAGAATAATCCAAGACAGTTTTTCCAGAGACTATGGGCAACATGTATGACCCAGTTCTTCTGCAGGTCATACATACAGGTGCAGTCTAGTGCCAATACAACAACTCAGACAGACCACCTTTAACTCGGTCTGGCTGTCCTAACTGTTCGCTGCAAAGTTTTGGCGTCAAAGAATCATAAATGTGTCTACTTATACTAATGTGGTGAGACACCCCCAGAACACCCCAAAACTTTGGCGCACTAAAAAGCGTTTTTGGCACGGTACCAAGGCACTTATCGCACCAAAGTTTGGAGTACGCCTGTTCATACATCTATAGAACTGGTCTACTACAGTTTTTTGACGTCAGAATTCTGGCGGAGCCCCATTCATACGCCCTATATGTACAATTGGTGACTATTCATTCCAAAATACTTCATTTACACTGCACAGGTTTTTTTGGGTTTTTGCTTTCTCTTAATGAAATTTTGTGGAAAAAAAAAAAAGAGCCACTTCAGTGCTGCAACATGTGAACCCAACTTTAGGGAGCATGATTAGTACATTTCAATAGTTCATGCTATCTGGACCACAGACTGCTTGAAATAGCCATAGGTTTCCATGGCTCAGTGACACGTTTTACTATGAAATGCTGCACAGTTTTGATGTAAAACACCACATACCAATGAACTGGGCAGAGGGAGAAACATCTCCGCCAGAGGAAAGGAATCCATTGAGGAGCCACTACCTGCCCGGCTTAGTATGGCTGATATACACGGGCAAGGGAGAGACCTAAGAAGAGACCTGTCAGTTAAAGGGGTTGTCTCGCTACAATGATTGGGTTTTAATTAAAAGATCTTTAAAAAACAAGCAGCTTTGTAATATATGTTCATTACAAATGTCCTACTGATTTTGAGTTAGCCCTGTTAGTAGTACTACATCAGCTTCTAAACATTTCTATAGCAGCAGACCTGTTGATCCTTATCTCACTGGCTGTCAGGTCTGTATGACTCATACAGGTCTGAGCAGAGAGCCCCTCCCACACAGAATGCTTCTGTAGTGGAGGGGGAGGAGGGCTCTGGCTTCTGTGTCCGTGCTGCCTGGATTAACCCTGTGTGTGCCTGCTTCCTCCTGCTCTCTACACAGATAGATGTGACAGCAGTGACCCTGTGTGTTACTATAATCATGATGTGTCTGTGGAGCTGTCACTATAGTAATAGAACAGATAAGGCATGTGAACAGTTCATGCTTTGCTGTACTAGTGACATCCTGAGTATAGTAACACTTGCCAGCTGCCCTGTGTCTGTTCTGACAATGTAAGCTAAGCAGGGGGTATAGGAACACTTGCATCCCCTCTGCTCTGGCTCCACACTCAGATCAGCCCTCTCCTGTCTCCTGACTGTGGAGACAGCAGCAAGAGCTGCAGCAGACCTAGGCAGGCACACACAGGGTTAACTCTGGCAGCAAACCCCCCCTCCCCCTTGCTGTATAGAAGTTATGGAGGAGAGCTTTCTGTGTGCTGAGGGGAGGGGGGAAGAGGGAGGAGAAGAGGCAGACAAGCTAGCACGCCCCTCAATTCAACTCCCAGCCACAGACAGAGGCTGAAAGCTTTTAATGAGACAACTCCTATAAGCTCATCTCCTCCAGCCGCCAAGATTGTCCCCATAAACCGTTTACTCAGCCAGAGAAAACTATAACTGCTTCATGTCTTGTTTTAATTCGTAAAAAAAATTGGCGACAGATTCCCTTTAAGTGCTGTGTATATGGTAACACAGAAGTCAGAAGCAGTGATACCATTTCCAGCGTCCCCAACTGTCTCTGACTGCCAGGAACCCATCACTCATCTGCCATCAACCTGTACTGTAGGTATTCAATTCTGTGAGATTTAACGGCATTTGACATAGTATGCATACAAAGAATGAACTGAGTTTATACTGGCTGAAAAAAAATGTGTGTGTCAGTTGCACTCCAGACAAATTGCCTTGCAAAAAGTTTTTAACCCCTTTAAAAAAAAAAAAAAATAATTATAGCTCCAAAAAAAGTAATAAAATCAAAAGAGCTGTCTGATTTTGAAAACCTATCAAGCATTCTATTGAGTTATCCTGAGATGACAAAAAAAAAAAACAAAACAATTTTCCCAGAGGCAGCCACTCACGTCTATGGGTTGAGTTGGATATTAAAGCTTAAGTGGGGTTGTCTCACCATGCTGTTCACTGAGCCAAAAGAAGCTTTAGATTCATGCATCCTGTCTCTCCCTGGTCAGGCTGTGGGTGTTTCTATAGCAGTGACTAGCATTCACAACTTTTCTGATTGCACTAACATAAGAGCAGAAGATGTTCTCTATAGTGCAGAGAGCTTTAGAGCTCAAAGTAAACAAAAGTAATTGATCTCCTTTGCTTCATAGAGAGAACACTGTTCATAAAGGGGTTTTCTCATCACAAGCTGTCGCAGACTTGAGCTGTTTCTGTCTCTTACAGCTTCAAATCCCGGGGCATGTCTCTCCTCCCAGCAGGCGTGTCTTCCCTCACTGAAGACTGATTACATCATCATTCTATGTAAGCAGTGGAAGGGAGAGGATGTCACAGCTCTGCAGATCTCCTGCAATGGTCAGTTCTCCCTCCACAAGCTCCTTGTAACCAGAACACCTGCACTGGTGTAAAGTTACACATACAGCCTGAACTGATGAAACAAATGTGAGAAATGCACACTGCTCCCCGTCTACCTCAAACCTGATAACAGACTGTATAAGGCTGTGTTATATGGGGGGAGAGTGAATCTAGCAGCTATAAACTCAGTAATTGCCCAAATCCTTTACATAGAGCTGGGAGATGAGCATAGAGGATCTCAGAAAGCCTTTATTATACAGACACAGCCATCACAGAAAGCTGAGGCAACTAGTTTCACTTTCATTATACACAGGTCAGAGGGGACTAAGTACAGAGTGCAGGCAGCCAATCACAGAACAGGGGGCGTATCCCAACAGGCTGGACAAAATATCAGTCAGCCAATCACAGCAAAGGGGGCATGGCCCGACCTCAGGCTGCTGATTTAGCTCTAGACATGCACAGATTAGCTCACATCTGCGATACTAAATGATTTAGGTAATACAAAGATACAGATATGATCTTTGTAGCGAGAAAACCCCTTTAAGCCGACGCTGTCCTGTGGTGAAATCACTCCCTGTTCTCAGATACGACAAAGAACAGACAGAGAAGGAGAAAGCTGGGCGGTAACCTGAGAAAAGTGTGCACTCAGAGCACATAAACTTCTGCTTCTGATGCTTTTTGCATTTTAACTATTACACACCAGTTTTTCTTTGCATTTACAGGTACTTAAATAGTTTTTGCCACTTTGCAAAATCCCTTTTGAGGCCAGGTCGCTATGAGCCGGCCTCAGGGAACAGGGAGATGGCCACTGTTCCACAGTATTGAATAAGAGGAAATCTGCGAGTTTCACATATAGATATGCAAGTATGCTCAGGTGACATCGAAACTCCTGTAAATATGAATGGAGAAGAGCTGTGTGTGTGTAGCCATCTCCCCATTCTCTGAAGTCGACACATAGCGATCTATAAGGTGACCACAGAAGGGATTTTGGGAAGTGGCAAAAGAGATTTCACACCAGGACATAGGGGCCTGTGCACAGGAGAAGACTCATTGACTTTTATGGGAGAGTTTTCTAAGCATGATCTGTGACCTGGGAAGAGGCCACTATGCAGGGAGGAGGAGAGGGAGAGCTGTGACTATCTCCCATTGTGAATGGTGGATCCTATGTTATCTATCTATGTTACCTTCATTGTAGTCCTGCCAATGCGGATAATGAGGAGACTGCTGAAAAGTTCTCTCTACAGAACAGGAAATATCAGACTATTACTAGGGTTAGTGGCCAAAGAAAAAAATGCAGAATTTCAGGATTTAAAAAAAAAAAAAAAAAAAAATTGATGGGGATTTAAAAAAAATAAAAATTCTTAAAAAATGTGTTTAAAGGAGTTTAAAGATTTAAGAGAACACTATAAACAGCATTTATATAGAGAAGAAAAGATATTCCACTACCTTCATATGTTTCTTTTCTTTTGCCTCCTTATTCATCATAAGAGCAGTAAAATTTCCTGGTTGTGGGAGTGTCAATAGTTCTCCAGCATATCGTCCCAGAATCCATTACACCACCCCCGAAAACTCCCAGCACTGCTGAGTCCTGTCTGCTCCACTTCACTTCCAGGTTGCCTGCAGTGCGTCAGTTTGCAACAGGGTAAAAAAAAATAAATTCTTTCCTCATGCTATAATATACTGTATGTACAGTGAAGGAAATAATTATTTGATCCCTTGCTGATTGTGTAAGTTTGCCCAATGATAAATACATGAACAGTCTAGAATTTTAAGGATAGGTTAATTTTAACACAGAGATAGAATATCCAAAAATAAAATGCAGAAAATCACATTGTATAAATTATATTAATTTATTTGCATTATGCAGTGAGAAATAAGTATTTGATCCCTCTGGCAAACAAAACTTAATACTTGGTGGCAAAACCCCGGTTGGCAAGCACAGCAGTCAGACATTTTTTGTAGTTGATGATGAGGTTGCACATATGTCAGGAGGAATTTTGGTCCACTCCTCTTTGCAGATCATTTCTAAATCATTAAGATTTTGAGGCTGTCGCTTGGCAACTCAGAGCTTCAACTCCCTCCATAAGTTTTCTATGGGATCAAGGTCTGGAGACTGGCTAGGCCACTCTGTAACCTTAATGTGCTTCTTTTTGAGCCACTCCTTTGTTGCCTTGTCTGTATGTTTTGAGTCATCTTGCTGGAAGACCCAGTCACGACCCATTTTTAATGTCCTGGCGGAGGGAAGGAGCTCGTCACTCAGGATTTTACGGTACATGGCTCAATCCATTCTCCCACTGATGTAGTGAAGTAGTCCTGTGCCCTTAGCAGAGAAACACCCCCAAAACAATGTTTCCACCTCCATGCTTGACAGTGGGGACGGTGTTATTTAGGTCATGCAGCATTTCTCTTCCTCCAAACACGGCGAGTTGAGTTAATGCTAAAGAGCTACATTTTTTCTCATCTGACCACAGCACCTTCTTCCAATCACTCACAGAATCATCCAGATGTTCATTGGCAAACTTTAGATAGGCCTGCAGATGCGCCTTCTTGCAGGCACTGCAGGAGTTTAAACCATTACGGCATAATGTGTTACCAATGGTTTTCTTGGTGACTGTGGTCCCAGCTGCCTTGAGATTGTTAAGTTCCCCCATGTAGTTTTAGGCTAATCTCTCAACTTCTTCATGATCAAGGATACCCCACGAGGTGAGATTTTGCATGGTGCCCCAGACCGATGTCGATTGACGGTCATTTTGTACTTTTTCCATTTTCTTGCTATTGCACCAACAGTTGTCTCCTTCTCACCCAGCGTCTTACTTATGGTTTTGTAGCCCATTCCAGCTTTGTGAAGGTCTATGATCTTGACATCCTTAGAAAGCTCTTTGGTCTTTGGTCTTGCCCATGTTGTAGAGGTTAGGGTCTGACTGATTAAGTCTGTAGACAGGAGTCTTTTATAAAGGTGACTATTAAAGACAGCCGTCTTTAATGCAGGTAATGAGTTGATTAGGAGCGTCTAACTGGTCTGTGGGATTAATACAATGTGATTTTCTGGATTTTATTTTGGATATTCTCTCTCTCAATGTTAAAATTAACCTAACCTTCAAATTAAAGACTGTTCATGTCTTGGTCAGTGGGCAAACTTACAAAATCAGCAAAGGATCAAATAATTATTTCCTTCACTGTAATACATGTACAAATATATAATTTGGTTTATATATTTCTATGTATGTATTGTACATCCCTCAAAAGGCACACAGCTATCCTATCATTGTAACTCTGATTGCTGTGGGGGAGTGGGGGGAATGTGGCATCACCTATTCCCCATCAAGCACTGCTGCCGGCGGTAGAATTTCTGCCACGTGAACAGCTAAAGAAAGGACCAGGGGTGCAGAGACAGGCAAGTAGGCGAGTCTCAATAATGTCTAATAGTGGAGTTAAAGGGGTTTTATCACCACAAATATCATAGTTTAAAATATGGGGACTGTAAAGATAATCAACTTTGTACAATTGAATTATCCAAATACTATGGTTAAAAGGTTTTTCTCACCACAGGCTTTCGCAGATATGAGCGGTTCATCTCTGTCTTAGAGCTTCATATCCAGAGGTGGGTCTCTCCTCCCAGTAGGCATGTCTTCTCTCACTGAAGAGTGGTGACATTATCACACCCCCTCCCTGCTGCCTCCTGAGTCATCATCATCATTCTGTCTGAACCGTGACAGGGAGAGAATGTCTCAGCTTTGCAGACCTCCTGCACTGGTCAGTTCTCATGCCTGTCATCTCCCTCCACAAGCTCTTTGTAACCAGAACACCTGGATTGCTGTAAAGATTTACACATACAACCTGAACTTATGAAACAAATGTGAGAAATGCCCTCTGCTTCCCCCTCTTTTATCAGGCAGGAGGAAGAAGGGGAACAGAGTGTATAAGGCTGTGTTATATAGGTGTGGGGAGCAGAGTGCATAAGGCTGTGTTATATGGGGAGGGTAGAGGAGGAGGTAGAGTGAATCTAATAGCTAGAGACTCAGTAATTGCCCAAATCCTTCACATAGAGCTATCACTAGGAGAGGAGCATACAGAGCTCAAGCAGCCTTTATTACAAAGACACAGCCAACATCTAGTTTCCTTTTAACACAGTTCAGAGGGGAGTGCAGGCATCAATCACAGCAGAGGTGGTGTGTCCCTTTGAGGGTTCAACTAAATATCAGCCAATCACAGCAAAGGGGACAGATTAGCTAATGTCTGCTAAACTAAATGATTTCGGTAAAACAAACCAATTGCAAAACGGGGCAATTTACTGCCCCCATCACTACAGATATGATGTTTGTAGCGACAAAACCCCTCTAAGAAGAAATTGCCCACCTTCTGCCTTCATAGTGCATACTGTGACTGGCACGGTCAGGTTCCCACCTCCATGACGGCATTGGTTGCCGCCGCTGCGTTGTCATATTTGTGTGTGTCCTGGCCAGAATCATGGGAAAGTGATTTAGGTTACATGTTCTGTGATAAGCTTTTGAGTCATATTCTTTTTACATTGTTTGTGCAAAGCCAGTTAGTGCGAGTCAGGGACGTTTTATACCTCCCCCTACGGTCCTAGGCTTCACATTGCTCTCCTCTGCCTCCTGCCTACGACTGACAGATTTCTGTTTGTAAGCTCCTACAAGACCAGAGCAGGGGAGGGCAGTTGAAGAAGCACCTCAAAGAGTACACAGCTGTGTATTGTGTGTGTTGTAACTAATGGACACAGGTTGTAAGTGAGCAGTATCACTCAAAACCTTTAGTGGGGACGCCAAGCAAAGAAACTGCAGTGTGATGAGACTCCAAACCCTCTGAGGCTGCAAGGCGGTATGAGTCTACATTAGGGAAAGCATATCAAAGGTTCAGTGAAAAGCCAAAATGGCAGACATCAAATATTTGGTAAATCAACTCATACAGGTAAATGCAAGATTCTCTACATTATTTATTAGGGGTATTCCAATATTATTGAATAGCGTTAAACATGTAGGCAAAGGTGAATAAAGATTACCAACTACACCGCTGTTCTGATTTTGCTTTTCTTCAGTTAGAGCAGTTCATATCTCCTGCTTTTTCACACAAGCTTTCCTAGTTACCGGCCACCAACCTCTATCAGGCTCTTGCAGCAGTGGCCGGGATGGTGATCTCACTATCTGCTGTTCGTTATCTGCAAGACAGAGCTTGTTTCATCACTTACTGACAAACTAATCCTTTAGAACTCTGTAGCCTTCTGCACTACTGTTTAGAAACATCCAGCAGTAAATGTCCCTCTAACAGGATCAGCTAGAAGCAGAGCCAAGTGCCGATTACTACTATAGAACTACCCATAGTCTAACCAGGAAGTGTGAGTTAGATGTGAAGCTGCATTGTGAGAACACACATTTCATAAAAACCAATAATGCATTAGATCTGCCAAAAAACCTCTCAAAACTGTGCATTATTGAAGAGGTATTCCCACCCGAGATGTTTATGACATCAATGATATGACATAATGTCTTACAGATGCAAGGGTGAGAAATGAGACCTGCATGTATGTTGTAAGCACGAGTTCCCTATCCCCGAACCTGCTTGGTGAGGCGGCCGCGGGGCACTGCTTACAGGTGGTGAATATATCAATCATAGTATGCCATAGTATGCCTATGTCAAGTATGCTTATAGTTCTGCACATTCCTCTTCATGGGGGGGGGGTTAAATAAAACATCCATTGACAAAAGGTCAGACCTGCATTTACCAAACAGACATCTTGTGGATACGCCACAAAGGTCCGATATGGGAATAACCCATTAAGAAAGCATCGAGAAAAGAGACTGGGTTTTATCAAAACTTTTAAGTAAAAAAATTTTTGTTGCCTTCAGCAACCAATGAGAATTCAGTTTTTATTTTTTATACTGCTCTGAAAAAATTGAAAGTTAAAGTATGATTGATTGTCAAAGGCAACATAGACAGTCTTACTGTTATACACCACTATGTCCAGTGCTGGTAATCAGCAGCAAAGCAGTACAACACAATGGGACAAAGCCCTATATTGGAAAGCATCTCCAGATCACGACAAGATATGGCTTTATGCACTGGACGGTATTCTGGCCAAGTTTTGTCTGGAGCTTTGTACGGTGTTTCCCCGATGATAAGACATGGTGCGATTTTTTTCAAACTTCCCAATATAAGGTGTTCCCTGAAAATAAAAAAAACTCCAGTTCTTAGGGGCTTTGTTCACAGCTCAATGGCTGAACTAAAAAAAAACATATTGGCCCTTTTGAATGGAAAAAAAAATTAGTCCGGGCGCTTTTTGAGCCCGGTGGAAAATTTTCAAATTACCCACTTGTTTCCATCCGCCTTCAAAAGCCCACCGTATAATGCATAAGGTTTTAAGAAAGCCCAAAGTCCATAAAAAACCCTACTCACAACCCAGTGCTTGGCCGTGGTGCTGGTACTAAAGCCCAAAATTTTTAGCCTGGCCCCCTTTTTGCCAATTAGGTGTGTACCCGGGTGCTTGTTGCGGTGTGCAGTTTTTCATCTTCTTAAACCAAATTTGTGCCCCATTTTGAGTTTTTTTCCTAGTTACTAAGCCAGAGTGTCTCGTTTCTGGGTCCCCCCTTTTTAGCAGGAAATTTTGGCCCTTCTGTTGCAATGGCCCCTCTGGAGGGGTTTTTTTGGGAAGTAATGCCCCTTTTTGAAGGGATCCCTTGTTTGGGGGTGCCCTTTGATTGGTCTGTTGTCTCTTTAAATGATATTAATAAAACTTTAATTTTTTCCACTTATCAAGGCTCAGGGGTTTTTCATCTCTTTACGGGGGGGGAATACAGGGGGGAGGAGGATGGGGAAACCCCTTTCCCCCAGGGCTCCCGGGCGGGTCTCCTTCACCGCCCTTGGGGGTGGCAGTGGAGCCCTAAGGATCTTGCGTTCGGTAATTTACTTAGACCCCCCGCTCTTGAATACCGGGGGGGGAGGGGACCAAATAGATAAAAAAGGGGGGGTTATTATTAACTAATGAATAGTTCACTGTCCTTTATCTAAAGTGAAAAAAAATTAAGGTGCCACAATTCTGACTAATAAAATCTCACACCCAAAATTAAAAACTTGTTAACCAACCTGAAACATTTGCAGTTAACTTGGAGGTTCCAACAATTCCTACTCCTACAATCTCTCTGGGGGGGTTCTGCTAATACCCCCCTTTCAATTTTAAATTTTTTTTTTTATCTTTTGGAGTGAAACCCACACAACACGGTAAGCATTACCATACTGGAAATTCCAATCACATAAAGGGTTTCGCTGGGTATTTATTCAGATTACTTGACAAGGCCCCAAAAACTTATTTTACTGGGTTTGTCCCCACTTTTATATTCCCAGTGTTTGGTGTTACTTTGCCTTTTATTTATGATTCTTTTTATGTTACTTTTAGGCCATAGGCAACTTAAACCATCAGGGTTTTTTCAATTAACCCACTTTAAAAGTAACTTTCCTATGATTCTTCTTACCTCTATACCCTATTATAGATCTCATTTTCATTTAACCTTTTTCTTTGGAGGGAATCTCCCTTTCTAATATTTATCTGGGGGTACCCCATATTAAAAGAAAAAATTATATCTATGAAATGTATACTAGCTCATAAGGAAAGTTAACTGGGCAGTGTCCTAATATTCATAACACAAACAAATAAGGACTTGTAACTACCTTCTGAATTACATTTGCAAGTGAAATACAAATTTAAAGTCATCCCTTTCCCCGCCGGGATGAAAATCAGGTTTAAAAATTAGGTTATTTTTTGGAGGGAAAAAAATAAAAAAAAGCAAAGTTTAAATTTTAATAGATTTAAAAACTGATAGATTTAAGGGTTTCCTGGAAAATTAACTAAATTCAAAAAGTCAAATTTTGGTTTCTTGGGTTTCCCCTTTTTTGGAGATTATGTGCTCATATATGATTTCTCAACATATAATATTAATTGTTTCAGGTTCAAACTCAATGGAAAACTGGTAATTGGTTCAAAAGCCTTTACATGTCACCAACATAATGTAAAATGAAGGTTAAAGAGAATAAAGCCGAAAACTAATACAGATAAAGCAAGTCCTTACATATAACATCAGAAAGAGCTGCTGGAAATCACTTTCTACTTTGTATATAAAGTGCATGACCCAAAGAAGCTTCTGTCCTCAATGTACCAGAAAATTGTGGGCACACATAAAGAGCAGTAGAGGACATGTAGTACAGTACAGCACTGTACTTTAGAGAGGCACTACTAGACCACCAATCATTGCATGCAATTCACTAATACAGGAGTTTTACATTTAGAAGGTTCATGATAATTGGTTGGATCTTCCGGTCAATCACATGGGCCACAGATCAGCAGTGTCTGTGACATTATGTGTTGAAAGTACATTTACCATACAATGTCCAAGGAAAGACCACTGCATGGAGAAAATAATGTACGCTACATGAATACATTTATCCTGCTGAGCTACGAGGAGCTGCATAACACCATTGTATTTTAGACTTGGAGTCATAAGGTTTTCTAACATTCATTTAGGGAATATATAGACTAAACATGGAACAAGTCATGAGACATCTGGTATCCAGTTAACACTGTCCAGGTATCCGGTAACAGTAGCTTAGTAACAGTTCTTTAAGTTACAATTGGAAAATATCTTCCTTCATGGGACAACGGAAAAAGTGGGAAAAAGTGACATGGAGAAGTCCTTAGAAATCTTAGTGGACAGTAAACTTAATTGCAGCAACCAATGTCAGGCAACAGCTGCCAAGGCAAACAGGATCATGGGGCGTATTAAAAGGGGCATAGATGCACATGATGGGAACATTATTCTCCCATTATACAAGTCACTGGTTAGACCACACAGGAAAGACATTGTAGAGCTTGAACAGGTACAAAGTCGTGCAACAAAAATAATAAAAGGACTGGGTGGACTGCAATACCCGAAAGATTAGCAAGGGTTAGGGTTATTTAGTTTAGAGAAAAGACGGCTTCGGGGGGGACATAATAAATATGTTTAAATACATCAAAGGTCAAAATTTGAGATCTCTCCCAAGATTTATTTATACCCAGGACTGTATCTAGAACAACCGGGGACATCTCCCTTTTGCCTTGAGGAAAGGAAAGTTTTACATAAAATAGAAAGGATTCTTTACTGTAGAGCAGTGAGAAATGTGGAATTCTCTGCCAGAGGAACTTGTCATGGTGAATTCTATAACAGAGTTCAAAAAAGGGTCTGGATGAATTTCTAGAGTTTAACAATATAACAAGTTATGGTGACCAGGATTCTGGAGAAGGGTCGTTGATCCAGGGATTAAATCTGATTGCCAGATTGGAGTCGGGAAGGAATTTTTTCCCTAAAATGAGGACAATTGGCTTCTACCTCATGGGAGTTTTTACCTTCCTCTGGATCAACACTTTAACAAAATAGGCTGAACTGTCTTTTTTCAGCCTTACAAACTATATGACTATATGTAACACTGAAGATATGATACAATATAAATTAGTCAGTGTACAAGAGTGTAAATTTAGTGTGCCTTCAAAATTACTCAATACACGTCCATCAATGTCTTAACCGCTGGCAACAAAGGTGAGTACAGCCCTAAGTGAAAAAGGACAAATTGTGCCCAAAGTGTAAATATTTTGTGTGGCCGCCATTATTTTCTAGCACTGCCTTAACTCTCTTGGGCTTGGAGTTCACTAGAGCTTCACAGGTTGCAGCCACTGGAATCCTCTTCTACTCCTCATGGTTACCACGGATGGTGGTGTTAGAGACTTGCGCTCCACCTTCATTGAAGATGCCAGTGTCAATAGGGTTTAGGTCTGGAAACATGCTTGGCCAGTCCAGCACTTTTACCCTGCATTAGCAAGGCAGTGGTCGTCTTGGAGGAGTGTTTGGGATTATGTTGGAATACTACCCTGTGGCCCAGTTTAAAAAGGAAGGGGGCCATGCTCTGCTTCAGTATGTCACAGTACATGTTGGCATTTGTGGTTCCCTCAATGAACTGTAGCTCCCTACAGCCAGCAGCACTCATGCAGCCCCAAACCATGACACTCCCATCACCATTCTTGCCTATAGAATAGACACACTTGTCTTTGAACTCCTCACCTGGTTGCCACCACACGCTTGACATAATCCGACCCAAATAAGTTTATCTTGGTGTCATCAGACCAAATGACATGGTCCCAGTAACCTTTGTCCTTTGTCTGCTTATAGGCCATCTTGTGCATCATTTTCCTTCTGGGATGACAGCCATGTAGACCAATTTGATGCAGTGTGCGGCGTATGGTCTGAGCACGGACAGGCTGATACCCCGCTCCTTTAACCTCTGCAGCAATGCTGGCAGCACTTACAGTATAAGTCTTTTTGAAAAGACTATCTCTGGATGCGACGCTGAGCATGTACACTCAAAGTCAGGCGTGTTCTGAGGGGAACCTGTCTTTTTAAACTGCTGTATGGACTTGGCCACCATGCTGCAGCTCAGTTTCAAGGTGCTGGCAATCTGCTTATAGCCTAGGCCATCTTTATGGAGAACAACAATTTTTTTTTAGATCCTTAGTCAGTTCTTTGCCATGAGGTGTTATGCTGAATTTCCAGTGATCAGTATCCGAGAGCAATCACACCTAATCTAACACACCTACTCCCCATTCACACCTGAGACCTCGTAACATTAATGAGTTCCACGACACCATGGAGGGAAAATAGCAAACAGGGCACCATTTGTCCATTTTCACTTAGGGGTGTACTCACTTTGTTGCCAGTGGTTTAGACATTGATGGCTGTGTTGAGTTGTTTTGAGGACACACAAATTTGCACTGTTATACAAGCTGTGCACTGACTACTTTACATTGTATTAAAGTGTGATATCTTCAGTGTTGTCCCAGGAAAAGATATCATACAATATTTACAAAAATGTGAGTGGTGTACTCACATAAGTGGGACACTGTATGGGCATGTCCCCACGGCACGGATTTTCGGCCATTTTTTTCAGCCGGTTTGCGGTTTTTCAGACCGCCTGAAAATGAGCACAATTGTGCTCTATGGAAAACCCGTGCAGCAGGGTTTTCCGCCCAACGGTTTTGCCGCCGGCGGTCCGGCGGCAAAACATTGAACATGTTCATTCTTCCGTCCCGGCCAGTATTTGTCCACTGCCATGGGAACATGCCCTATATGTCCATATAACATTTTGCTGCTCTTTAAAACAGCACAGGTATTAAAGAAACAAAATGCATACTGCATGGTGTACACCTCTTATTTACTTATGTTTAACATGGGAGCCCATTGGCAATAGATGCCACCGTATGCACATACAATGGCATGTATCAGAAGCATAAATGAGAGGTGTATACATCAGAAAATCCTTCCGATGTATATCTCTGACAGACACTGCAAACCTAGGAAAGCTTCTTTACATTTCTAATCATTATGCAAACCTAGGCCTTTAAAATGATATGTTGTCCCCTAGCTTTAGGAGCAGGCTACCAGACATGGTAAAGATCTGTCCAGATCCACCATCATTTACTCATTACTGCAGGTCTGAATTTGGAGCTTTGCTTACACCTAAATTCTCGTCAAAAAACCCTCGATAGTCAAATAAAATATCAGAAAGTTCACCTAAGCTACGTGTTAGTCATATAGACGCCTTAAGTGTATTTTTCTATTTTTGTCTTCTGAATGGGCTGTTTCATTTCCATTACCTCTGACCTGACTGTAATTACAATACTGTATCAATCAGAATTCACTTCTGCTGTTATATACTCCCTAGCCCGAAAATTGCAGAGTCAGAGCAACGCTCTGTCCCCTGCATTCAGAAATGTGCTTTACTTGCAGGTCCCCACCTCGTCGGAAATGATCAGGCAGCAGATTTAAGTTGTGTTGTGCTTTATTTTGTATCTACTAAAAGCAGTAAAAAGCAATAGCTATAGCAATAATAGCAATTGTATAAGCTTCCGTACCCAACTCTAACAGAGGTGAATGTTCACCCTAAAGGGGGATCCTTGCCACATTCATTTTTTTTAGACATGTAGGTGCTTGTAAAAAAAAAAAAAAAAAAAAAGATTACCACCAAATATACTTCTGTTTTGATTTTGCTTCCTTCCAGAGCTAGAGCGTTTTTTGTCCCCTGCTTGTGTACACAAGGTTTCCTAGATTAGGATTCATGGCTGGTGATGTCACTCCCTCCTGTGTCTTATCAGCAGCACCTGAGCTTTTTAGGTTTCTGACCAGCTTTAACTCTCTAGAGCTCTGTAGCCTTGTGCCCCGATGTTAAACCTCTCCATCACCAAGGTTTCTCTAACAGTTCAGCTAGGAAAGCAGAACAAATATGGCAGTCACTGCTGTAGAGCCACCCACAGCCTTAGCAGGAAGTGGGAGCCTGAAGATGGTTGTGAAGAGCAGGCTCTGAGAAATAGCTTGATTAAAAAACCCATTTAAATGCCATGTAATGATGAATAAGAGGCTACCATCCTCCAGTGTCAGGGATGATTAAAATTATTTAAAAAAAACAAAAAAACAAACCTTGTATAGCCACTTGTTCCAGCGCTACAACCAGTCATGGTTATTCCATCCGATAATCTCACACCCAGCCTTCATGTGACCCTTTGGCCATTGACAGGCTGCAGAGATCTTTTGGTGGATATACCGCACATGAACGCTGTGGCGGCGTGGGTCACATGAAAACTGAATATCGTCATCATCGGCCGGATTCGCTAAGACCAGCTGTGGGTTTTTCTGTGTTTGTAATCGCGCCCAATAAAGCAGTTAGCAGTTTTGGAACAACCCTTTAAGATGTTGTTTTCTACTTTTATGTAAATTGAGCTTAATCTGAATATAATAAAAAGCAGGGCTCTTCTCACATCACATTTTAAAACAGAGAAAAATGTATGCAAAAAGTTTGCACACACAAATCTTTAAGCCAAGAAAGTGGAACATATTTCCTTTTATGCCATTAAAAGGAACACAAAACAAAGTGTGAACAGAGCCCTTAAACATTATCTAACATATAATGTTTTAGCTCTGTAATCTATAATATCCGTTTGCCACCAGTAAATGTAAACGTATTTTTATTTGCCAACAATACAGACCTAGTATTTTTCACAGTTGAGTTTGTTACAATTATCCAACAAACGTTGTATCCATTGCCTTATAATACAAGTAGCCTTCTAATAGACTTAGAAACCTTCTTGTTTAAACAAGACCTTTTATGTCCTCAAAAATGGACAGCATACCTTGCATTTTTTTCTCCTTTAGGCTATGCGTGCCGTACAGTATGGCTGCAATTACGGCGGGTGATTTGGGAGTCGCGCTGATAAGTGCGTACTCCCGCGACGCGGGGAGGGGGGGGGGCAGCGACCCGCCGACCCTTTTGACATTCATTGCTCGAGGCGCGTATTCGCTGCAAGTAATTGACATGTCAATTATCTCCCCGCTTGTACAATGCGATCGTATTGTACACCCGGGGAGAGGAGGCGTAATCCATAGTTCTCTATGAGAACTATTGATTACCATAATTTCAGCACGCATTTCGCTCGTATTATAGCGCAAATACGACACAAAATACTCGCCGAAATTCCCTTATGTGAACATAGCCTTAGCCTCTCCCCTCAATCCTTCCTGATATGATGAAGAATAAATAAAAACTGACAACTGGGCAGTCTCCACCATCCAGTGTCAATGGGGAAAGACCCAGATCAGCAGCGTGATCTGAGACCGCTACTCTCTGATGGGTATTATGGGAAAGGAGCTGAGAAGCTCAAGCGCCCTCTATTGGATGTAAGAAATCCTCAATTTGCTTTTGACCCACTGAGTCTTTAGAAAGCAAAGGGGATATTAGCCAAGCCACTATCACTAATCTGCATACAGTGCTGTTTTGAGGTTTCTGCCCCTCATCAGTGCAGAGCAGTGTGATACTGGCTGGATGGGTGAGAGGCAATGAGTGTCTCAGAAAGGGGAACATCTCTCCTTGAGGAGAGCACCATACGGTGTGTAGAGTTTGAATAGAGGGCAAAAAGGCAATTAAAAACTCTACACACCGTGTAGATGTTCCCCTTTCTGACTCTCTGATGGGGTCAGGCTTTGTTGTCACAGCAGCCCACACTTCCCAAATTAACCACTTAAGCCGAACGCCTGAAAAGTAGTTAATGACCAGAATTTTTTTTTTAGTTTTTGCCTTCTTGGGGGAATAGTTTAAGTTCACTTATAAATAATTGCAGTATTTTTAAAAAAGGTTTAGTTTTTTTACATTTTTTTTTTTTTACACCATTCACATTTCACACTTAATAACTTGTTAGATTAATTCTACAGGTTATTACGGTCGTGTGGATACCAAATATGTATAGTTTTTTTTTTTTGTGTGTGTGATTTATGCACAATTATTTTTTATTAAATATTTATTTTTATTTTGTTATTTTTTTTTTTTATTCCTTTTTTTTTTTAAACTTATGGGTTTTTTTTACTTTTTTTTTTAATCCCATGAAGGGAGAACTGTTTTACATTTTTTCCCCAAAAAATTTTTTACACTTAGTAATGTATTAGCATATTCATATATGCTAATACATTATAATCTATGTCAGTCTGACACAGGCAGTGACCAGGACAGCACACAGTGTGTCCTGTCACTTGCTTAGTACACAGACAGCTCTGGGGCTACTCTAGGTCCCCAGGGCTGACTGTGCAGTCGTTCCCCGGGCTCTGTCGGGTCATCGGGTGTTCCGATCACCAGACAGAGCAGGGAAACCCTTTGATTGCGCTGCGGTGACGAACTGCAGCAATCAAAGGGTTAAAACACCGGGTTGCGGAGGTTTCCTCCGCTCCCCAGTGCTTGCAGGAGATGCTCTGGGATCGGGCGCCGCAAACTCCGATGTCTGCAGCGACGCCAAAAGACGTAGCTGCAGACAAACGACCCCCACCAGCCGACGTCAAAAGTCAGTGGGCGGTCGTTAAGGAGTAGAGCGACAAGCACCTAGTTTTCAGCAGGGTGATAGCAAAATGCTGCAGCGGTGAGGCTCCAGCCCTCCATAAGAGGTAAGTTTAGCCGCTCTGCTCACTGATATGATTCGCTGTCTGGACAGAGTTTGATCTTGGGAGATGATTCAAGACTACTACATTCATATAGCTGAAGCGGCTTTGATACCATTGGCTCTGACTGGACTTTGTCAGAGCAGTGGAGATTTACTCCCCATTGAGTCAATATATTAATTCATTAGCAAACTGGGACTAATAACTAACGGCACCAATCATGGTGGACTAGGGGTGTGGGGGGGGGGGAATATTGTCCACAAATTGGCACAAAATATGTTGCCAGATTTTGTAGGATCTAATCATTTCTTATCACCAAAGGTTTGTTACAGTTGTGACTACCCTCTGTGCGCTAGGTAATCTAGACTCCAGAGCAATACATTTACAATGCAGCAAACTATCAGAGAAAATTTTACTGCAGGTTTAGACTGCTCACAGAGCGTTGCCTAGATCACAGTATGCATATAGTAAGTGGGCTGTCCAGTTGCATTTTATCATTATAATTTATTTATTTTTTTAAGCATACTGCTACCGTTAAAATCAAAGACGTTAGTCACCTCTCATCTCACCTTTGATCCAGTGCTGTGCTGTCCTCACTCTCTGCAGGTCTTCTGTATTCTTCTGGTTTTGATCCAAATGGGATATTACCACTGCAGTCACTTTGGTTACAGTGGTCACGTGTCGTTGGCTGGCACCAGCATTTAGCGCGCTTACTTCCGAATGATCATGTCAGTCAATGACACATGACCGACTACAGCAGTGACGTCTCGGTCGGATCAAGATCGAAAGAAAACAGAAGACCGGTGGAGAGCGAGGACTGAACGCAAGGTTAGGCGAGTAGAACTTTTTTATTTTGAAAGGACAGCAGCATGCTAAAAAATTAAAAAAAATAAAAATAACTGAACAACCCCTTTAGGCATATTTAGATATGAGGGACCAATACATTATGCTATACAATACATGGAAATCCCCAAAGAAGCATTTATGCTATCTATAATACATGAAAAAAACTTTGAGATTCTTAGTTCACACGTTTTGCTCAAAAGATGTTTATGCCACCCCCGACTTACAACGGGATCTCAAGGCGGGTGGTCCTACACTATCGTTATCTCTCACTAGAGCCAAATTCAGACTTCTCATTGGGCCAACCGACCTCCATAATCCAGAGAAAAAAAAAATAAAAACAGGCACCAACCTTGCACGCATACTGCACTGAGAAAACAATCTGTGGAGGAGGGCGGGGTGCAAGAAACCAAAATGGAGGAATCCATTCCTCCCTTTACAAGTTAAAAGCAATATGTGCCAAATACAACGTATAGTTCTGCACAGAAAAAAAAAATTCTGAAAAACACAATGCAAACCTGGGTGCCACTGGCTTGACTGCAGCATATATTTATATATATATATATATAACCACACACCACACACCACACACACACACACACACACACACACACACACACACACACACACACACACACATACGCATTACAATACCATTACAATTTTTTTGCAGAAATGTTTTTTTGTGCAGAACTATATGTTGTATTTGGCACATATTGCTTTCAGCTTATAAAGGGAGGAATGAATGCCTCCATTTTGGGTTCCTGCACCCCGCCCACCTCCACAGCTTGTTATATCAGTGCAGTATGCGTGCAAGGTTGGTGCCTGTTTTTATTTTTTTCTCTGGATTATGGAGGTCGGATGGCCCAATGAGCAGTCTGAATTTGGCTCTAGTGAGAGGTAAAAATAGAGTAGGACCACCCGCCTTGAGATCCCTTTGTAAGTCGGGGGTGGCATAAACATCTTTTGATCAAAACGTGTGAACTAAGAATCTCAAAGTTTTTTTCAATACATCATGCAGCACTGTATGATGAATGAAAGAGTGCTGCAAACAGACTTCAACATACAGTACATAAAAATGTCTACGGTCAAGCTCACACCTGTTTTGGAGCCTCCACCCCAAATTACATAAAAAAACGACAGACATCATTGAAGTCTGTAGGGAGCTGTTGCTGTCCCTCGGTTAACAGCACAATTTTTTGGGCCATGTTCACAGCTCAATTGCTGGACTAAACTGAACCCAGAAGCTGGCAACTCTGACCTTTATGCTAACTGGGAAAAATTGATAGGTGCAGTTAATTGCAAAGCAAAAGCTCACATACCCCACTACTGGGGGAAAAGTTAGATGATACAAAGCGGTTAACAGGCCTAAAGCAATTTTTACACAAATTTATAAATGGTATGCTCACACTGGGTGGATCTGCTGTAGATTTAGGTGCAGATTAGTTGAGGATTTATTGCTGATTTTTCTGCATTAACGTGAAAGGGATAAGGCAAAATCCTCACTCAAGATTTTAACTTCAGATTTGTCCATCTCCCATTCAAGTCAATGTAAAAAAAAAAAAAATCTGCAATAAATCCTCAAACAAACCCACAATGAATTTGCAGCAGATCCGCCCCATGTGATCTTATCAGTAAGGACGCATTTTTGTGCCCATAACACAACCAAGTGCCCTGGCCTGACTGTGGGTCTACTGACCCTATATCACAGCATTATAGGGATCTATGATGCTGTGAGATCAGGAGACAGCACACAGGCTTTTTACAGAACTGAATGTTGTCCATAAAGACCACAGATAAATGACAGATTTTGCACTAACCAACAGAGCGGAGTAAACAACTTGAGGATTGGGATGGTCAAGGAATAGGATGAGGCCCGGCAGGCAGCCTTGATCTTGTACAATGGCTCGACGGTTCAAGGGATCTGAAGCCAGGTCTCTCAGCTGATTGACAACGGCTAATGCATCGGGCTCCCCGCTCATTTTCAGAAGAGGTCTTTATGCCATATGCACAGAATACCTAAAGAAAAAAGATGAGAAAACAAAGGCCCTTAATACACCCAAATTTGGGGTGTTTTTTTTCCACTGCAATAGAATTGCTTTTTAAAAATTTATCCCTTGGGCTTGCGTTTTTTTTAAAACAGGTGAAAAGGTGACTAGTTTTCTGTATTTTGCAAGGGGTCCGACTTGGGTTTCATTCGGAACATTGAAAGCCCCACAGATGTATTTATATATCAAAAAATTTTTTCACAATTTTTAAAAATTTTGGGAAAAAGGTCTGAACTGCCCAAAAACCCGACCCAAACCCCATGAATAGGGGTGGCGCTGTTTCTAGAAAAAAAAATAATATAAGATTCACGGGGGTTCTTTTCTGGATCTTTTAACCCAAAAAAACGGGGTTAAAAGCAAGTTAGAAAATTTGAAAAAACCCCCCTGAAACCAAAGGGTTAAAAGAACAACCTGGCTGCCCTCAAGGAAAGAATTTATCTGGGTTTTTTTTAAGTTTTAAAAACCCAGATTGCTTTAACACTGCTAGGTAAAACCCCGTCAACTGTTTTTTTTTATGGGGGGAAATTTAGACGAGATTTGCCCCTGGCTTTTTAAAGCATGCAGCAGTCAGTCACCTTATGTGTGCGGGCAGCGCCACAATCACACAGCTCTGTGATGTCCGATATGACGGATTTAATGGAAATGGGTCTTCAGGGAAAAAGGGCCAAAATTTTTCAAAATTTATTTTTGTAGGGTTTAAACCAAAAAATTTTTAAATGTTTTTTTTTAAAATTTTTCCCCTTTTATTAATTTTTTTTTTTAAATTGCATTTCTTTAAAGCAGAAAGTTTTAAAAGGGGAGTAAAAGTGGCAGCCACAGAAAAACCCTTCCCTTTCTCAGCATCCCCCAAAACATGTTTTAGACGGGGTGACATGTAAAAAGGGTTTATGGGGGGGGATCGGTTGGGTTTTGTAAAAAAAGGGGGGGCCCCGAAACCCCTCACCCGTTTTGGTTTATAATAATATGGATCTTCATTTTTTTCTCCCCACCTTCCAAAGGCCAAAAACTTTTGGTTTTTTTCCCTCTACATTTGACATGGGAAGGGGTTGTAATTTTTTTTTTTAAAAGGGAAGGGTGTTTCTTTTCAAAATTTAAAATTCCCTTTTAAAGGGGGTTTTATCATTTCACTAAATGGGGCTTTAGAATAAGGGGACGTGAATACAAAAAACTTTGCAATTTGGGTGTCATTAGCAAAGCTTTCTTGTATTCCCCAAGTTTTCCCTTATCTTTGTTTTCCCTGATATTTCCCGTGTGGTTTAGATCCCTTCCTTTCTTTTTACTATCCAAAAGCTTCCCTTTAAATTCTGTACAGACCCGATCGGCTGTATTACAGAGCTTGCTTCCTGCCTATCAAACCAAAATAAGGGGCTGGGAAAATTTTTTACTTTGCACCAAACCAGAAGAAAAAGAATAACAGTGCAGGGTTTTACAACAGAAAAAAGCCCAAAATTTTGTGTCGATCACTGCCTCTCCCGGGATAAGGGTCTGGCCGTTTAAAGAAAAACGGATTTAACTTTTTAAAAAATCTTTCCAAATGTGAGAGGAGAAGAGATCGTGCTCAGTCTAGATTGAAATTTTTTTCAGCTCTTAAAAAAATAAGGGTGAAGGGTGAGCATAGTGACATGGGCTTAACGTTTGGGGGGGGGAGGGGAAATTCGGGGGGGCCAAAATGAACAAATGAAGGGGGGGGTTTATGTCACCCAGCTGGGAGAGAAGAAACCCCCCTGCATTTTTAAAAGTTGGGAAAATGAGAGCCCGTTTGAACAGCCGAAATAAAGAAGCGATTTCATCCCCTTTAAATATATCAAAGAATTAATGAGAAAACCTGAAAAAAAAAATTCAAAAAATGGGGCGAAAAGTGAAAAGAAAAAACCCATATTTGGGGGGGATTTTGTTTTATGGTGTTTTAAACATCGGTTTTTAAAAGATGTGTTATCTGTATTCTGCCGTTTTATACCCCCGATAGCGATGCCAAAAAATAGAGTTTTTGTTATGTTTGGTTCCTTCAAAAAAAAAAAAAAAAAAAAAAAAAAAAAACACACTTTTCTATTTCTTTTTTGCTATTTTCTGGGGGCCAAAAACTTTTTTTTTTTTCCCCTATTTGGAAACCCGAGGGAGGGCGCAAGTTTTTAAAGCTGTGGGTTTTGTTTTTGGGAAAATTTCAACTCTTTGTTCAATTTTGAATTTCCCAATTTTTTTGGGGGAAAAATTAAAGTGACCGAAAAAACTTTTTGGCGTTAAAAATTGTTAAAAAAAAAAAAAAAAAAAAAAAGGGTTTAGTATTTGGGGTTAAAAAAATATTTTAAAAGATCAAACCCTTTTAAAAGGGAAGGCGACAAAGTTATTTTGTAACTTTTTTAATTTTTTTTGTTTTTTTGTCAAATGGCAAAATGGGGGGAGGGGGATAAAAACTTTTAATATTTTTTGTACTTTAAAAAACCTTTTTTATTTTTTTTTTTTAAATTAACATGTGCCTTTTTTGGGGTAAATTTTAATTTTTCCAAATGGTTGTTTTTTCTTTTGCAAGGCAAAAATTAAAAAGGAAATTTTTTTTCCCTTAACCTTTTTGGTTTGGAAAAAAATTTAAAAATTTCCCCCTGAAAATTTGGGGAAAAATTTGCGGTTTTTGAAGTTTCCCAAAATTTTCCGGTGGGGGAAAGACAGATAATTACAAAAAATGTTTATAACCGCATTTAAATGATTTTTGGGTATTTTTTTTAAATTTTTTTTTTTATTAGGTTAAAATTTATATATTATAATTTTAAAAAATTTCCCCAAAAACATTTTAACCACCTTTTAAAGTGGGGGGGGGCCTATTTTTAAAACCCCTGTTTAGGGCCATTAAAACCCGCCCCCTTAAATATTTACAAACTTTTTAAGGAAGGGGGTTTATAACCCCTTAGGGGTTTTAAAATTTTCCAAAATTGAAAAGGGGGGGGAAATTTAAATTTTTTTTTTTTGGAGGGGTTTTTAAAATTTTTCCTTTTTATGGAAAAGGGGTAAAGTATAGGGGTTTTCAAATTAAAATAAATTCCCCGGGCCTTTTTAAGGTACCCCCTAGGGGCCCCTTTATTAATTTGGGGACCCCAAAGTAGGAGGAGGATCTTTTTATTTTTATATCTTTTTAGGGAAGGGGGGAGTTTTTCAGACCCCAAAAGGGGGACCAAATTTTTTTAGTAAGGGCTGTGAAAAATGGGGGAAAAAAAATTTTTTAATTAAAAAGGCAATTTTGGGGGAAAGTTTTTTAAAAACGGTCCGGAAAAAAAAAACCCCAAAACGTTAACTTTTTTCCCGGGGGGTTCCGGCCAAACCCCAGTTTGGGGGAAAAATTTCCCTTTTGGGGAGGCGGGGGGGTTTAAAGGGGGTTTTGGTTTTGGAAAATTTTATCTTGCAGAAACCCCAAATTGCAAAAGGCCAAAAACCTTTTCCGAAATTTCCCCCCCCTTTTGGGTTCAAAAAACCCTCAGGGTTCTTAGGGGGTTTCCCTGTTTTCCTCTTGGGGGCCTAGTCACTCTGCATAGGTTGTGCGGCCGAGGGGCTGCCAGACGAGCTTCCTGGTGGGGGCATGATGTCACGCTACACGTGTCAGGCAGAAGAGGAAGGTGATTTATATACCTGCTTAACTGAAGTGGGTATATATATTACTATATATATATATATATATATATATATATATATATATATATATATACACATACATACATACACACCTACTTAACTGTGGGGAAGTGGGGCCTATATATACACACCTGCTTGAAGGGACCTATATATACCTGCCTGATGTGACCTATATATAACTACTTGAGGGGGCCTATACATGCCAACCTGATGAGGGGATCTATATAGCTTCCTATCTGAGGAAGGGACCTATACATGCCTACCTGAGGAGGGGACCTATATAGCTTCCTATCTGATGAGGGGAGCTACAGAGCTACCTGAGGGGACCTATACATGTCTACCTACCTGAGGGGACCTATACATGCCTACCTTCCTGAGGGGACCTATACATGCCTAAGTGAGGAGAGGATCTATATGGCTTCCTATCTGATGAGGGGAGCTACAGAGCTACCTGAGGGGACCTATATACCTATTAGTAAGGAGCTGCTGAAAAAGTGAGGATTCTAAGATGTGTGTGTGGTAAATTCTGAAGAAACGAGTCATGGCCGGGAGAAGTCATGGCGGCCTGGGCCGAAAGAAAAAAACAAACAAGCGTCCACTTCTTCCTGCGGTGGTACCTGGTCCAGGCGCAGTTGGGTGACACTTGCCCCTGGAAGAGACGTTAAAGGGGTTGTGGTTATGTTAAAGATCTTGCAAAAAGTCACATTGCAATATGTGTCCTACCTATTCCTGAATATCCCCTCCTGTTTGGGCTGCATCAGCTCCTCAGGTTGCTATAGTTACAGACCTGTTTGATCTATCCTGATAGGCTGCCAGTGCTGGTCGCTATAGCTACAGACCTGGTGTCCTCAGCAGCTCGTCACTGCAGGACACTAGAAGCCAGTAAACCCGCCCCTGAATCGAAAATGAAATTGATGAAACAGGACTGAGGTAAGATGAATCGAAGTAATGAGAAAACTTCTTTAACTACACTAGAGGAAAGATGTCCTGGAGATCGTCCCAGCCATCCATCTCCCAAAAGCAGGTGAGGGGAACCCACCATTCCCTTGTTGCACTGTAGTCAGGTGAGGGGGGTGCATAGTTTGCTGCCTTAACTCTTTACTTTCCTGTCTGGTTTGCCTACAACTTTTTACATTTACAGAAAGTTTTGCAGGATGTATGGTTAACTCTCCTGAAGGGCGACCTACCTGACCTAGCTACCTACCTACACCAATTGTGGCCAGATGCAATATGTAATAAGGGATCGCTTGAATGACAATATACTGCAATCCACAAGTACCGTAGTATATTGTACTAGTGATCACTTGTACAAATACCCAGGTGAGACAGGAAAAAGATTTAAAAGTACATGTCTGAATTGTGTCTTTGTGTCGGTCACTAAACTATTGTTAGAAAGTTGGAATTAAAAGGTGGAAAAGTCATGTGCACCCTAAAATGGAAAATAATACAAATAAAAACCCTAACCTCATAACTTATCCGTGACACAGCTTAGCTGACATAAGAGGTTATTGGTCCAAGACCAAACTAGTAAAACACATTAAACACTTTATATAAATCTGTTTTCGATGGAATCCTACTGACCCACAAAATAAAGGCCCAGACACTTTGGCTGTATGGGTCCTTGAAATTCCTGATGGCGGCCCCGAACTCAGCACACTGATAGGAACCGCAAGTCCCATCACAGGATAAGCTCAGAGTGTCAGCAGGACTCTGAACACTACTAAAAATAGGTCTTATAAAGCCATAAAACCAGAGAAGTGCCCTATTTCATCATGGGAGGGCCTTGTACAACGGTTTTAATTAGCTGTTAAAGGGGTTGTCTCACTACAAGGATTGCTTTTTATGTTAAAGATTTTGCAAAAACAAGTCACTTTGCAATATATGTCCATTAACAGTGTCCTACCTATTCTGAGATATCCCCTCTTGTATGGGCTGCATCATCTCCTCAGGTCGCTATAGCTGCAGACCTTTTCAATCTTTCATGATAGGCTGCCAGCACTGGTTGCTATAGCTACAGACCTGGCTTCTACTGCAGCCTAGTAGAATCCAGTCAACACGCCCCTGAATTCAGAATGAAACCAAGAAAACAAGACTGAGGTAAGATGAATCAATGGAGTGAGACAACCCCTTTAAGAATGTCGATCACAATTTCAACCAATAGAAGCCCGTGTTTACAGACTAAAAGTATGAGCCCCGGATATTATGTATTACTGCCTGTCACAGCCCGATGCACTTTAGACCACACCCACCGGCTGAGATTGTTGGTCTGATGTGTGTTTGGACAACTGTAGTTCTTTCCTGATTGGCTGTGACGCGCTCCTTTATGCGCCGTTTTTAAAAAGGAGACAGGAGAGGAGAGCTGCGGGTAGTCGTAGTTAGTGATTGGTTGTGGCGAGTGATCAGTATTGGGTAGAATGGAGTTAAATATTTTAGTCTGGACCTCTAAAATTATTCCAATTTCTCATGTGACCCCATCGGAAAATTGCCCACCCTTGGTTTTATACAGTACTCCTACAACGGGGTTCACATGCTATGTTTTTGGAGCAGCCGAAATGCATTTTTAAACTGCTACAAAAATGCATGCAGTACTAAGAACATAAAATTTTCTTTATAATTTGTGAATTTTTTTTTTTTTTTTAAATGTGTCTTTATAATTAACTCAAATTTGGAACTCCTAGGTGAAACACTTAAGAAATTAGTATTAAAAGGGTTGTATCACCATAGACTGACACCACATTGCATTGATATGCCATCAGAGTCTGACAGGGACCCGCACCTATCTCAGGAACGGGCCTGCAAAAGTCACAGAGCAGACTGGAGAGCTGGTTGCGCTTGCACTATTACTCTCCATTATGTTCTACGAGCGTCTGAGCACAGCCAGACACACTGCTCGGCTGTACTCGCAACTCCCATAGAACAGACTGGAGAGTAACAGCGCAAGCAGCTCTCCAGTCTGCTCTGTGACTTTTGGGGGCCCGTTCCAAATATAGGTGCGAGTTCCAATCAGACTTTGATGGCATATTCTAGTGATATACCATCAAAGCCTATTGTGGTAAAAACTCCTTAAATTAAAAAAAAACGTATGTTTTGCTGCATGAGTTTTTGATGCGTTTTAAAAAATTTCAATGTTTGAACCCAATTAAAAATTCTGGTCTTTTTTTCTTATTAAAAAAAAAGGAAAAAACAAAAAAACCCGCCTCCTTCTCCTCTCTTCTCATATACACGAAGATGTATATGAATGCTGAACATATGTATTATTTTCAATTGCATCACTGCTATATCTAGAATACATAAACACCTGAGGTTTTTAGCGCACATTTTGATCACATTGCTTGAACCCATCCGCCAGCGACATGGTGACACAAGGTGAATTACACTGACAATGGCACCTGTAAAAGGATGGAGAATGTTAGGCAGCAGGTGGTAAGTTAGTTCTTGAAGTTGATATCTTGAAATTAAGAAAAGTGTAGAGATATGATCAGCTCCCACAAGGACCAAATTGCAGGGCTGGGACAAGGCATTTTGGTACCATTTCTGAATACATGAAGTTTCTTTGGGAAGGAGAAGAGACAAAAAAATATTTATAGCGCTGGGCATTTTTTTTCTGTCTTTAACTGTGCAGAAAAAAATTAGGTAATGATACAGAAGAGGAGCCAAGCTGTGATATATAGGGTTATATGATAGAGGGAGAGAAGCTGAGCTCTGTGATATATAGGGTTATATGATAGAGGGAGAGAAGCTGAGCTCTGTGATATATTGTGTTATATGATAGAGGGAGTGTAGCTGAGCTCTTGTGATTTATAGGTTTATGATGAGGGAGAGAAGCTGAGCTCTGTATATATAGGTTATATGATAGAGGAGAGAAGCTGACTTGTGATATATAGGGTTTATGATAGAGGGAGAGAAGCTGACTCTGTCGATATATAGGTGTTATATGATAGAGGGAAGAGATGAGCTCTGTAATAATAGGGTTATATGATAGAGTGGAGAGAGCTGAGCTCTGTGATATTAGGTTTTTTATGGTAGGGGGAGAGAAGCTGAGCTCTGTGATATATAGGGTTATATGATAGAGGGAGAGAAGCTGAGCTCTGTGATATATAGGGTTATATGATAGAGAGAGAGAAGCTAAGTTCTGTGATATATCGGTTTATCTGATAGAGGGAGAGAAGCTGAGCTCTGTGATATATAGGGTTATATGATAGAGGAGAGAAGCTGAGCTCTGTGATATATAGGGTTATATGATAGAGGAGAGAAGCTGAACTCTTATACATAGGGTTATATGATAGAGGGGCTGAGCTCTGTGATATATAGGGTTATATGATAGAGGAGAGGAGCTGAGCTCTGTGATATATAGGGTTATATGATAGAGGAGCTGAGCTCTGTGATATATAGGGTTATATGATAGAGGAGCTGTGATCTTGGATATATAGGGTTATATGATAGAGGAGAGGAGCTGAGCTCTGTGATATATAGGGTTATATGATAGAGGAGCTGAGCTCTGTGATATATAGGGTTATATGATAGAGGAGCTGAGCTCTGTGATATATAGGGTTATATGATAGAGAGGAGCTGAGCTCTGTGATATATAGGGTTATATGATAGAGGAGAGAAGCTGAGCTCTGTGATATATAGGGTTATATGATAGAGGAGAGGAGCTGCACTCTGGAATATACAGGGTTATATATAAAAAGAGGAGTGGTTCTGCAGGTGGTGACCACAGACCATTTCTCTGTTCTTATCCTTTTTTGCTGTTGTTCTGGTCATTTTTGAATTCTGTCATTGCTCTCACCCCTAGGAGGTAGCAGGAGGCAGTGTCTACAACCCACACAAGTTGCTCAAGTAGTGCAGTTCATCCAGGACAGCACATCAATGCAAGTTGTGGCAAGAAGGTTAGAAGGACTGCTACCTCCTTCCTGTGCAAGGAGGAACATGAGGAGCGGTGCCGGAGTCCTGCAAACTGACCTCCAGCAGGCCCCTAATATCCAGGTGTCTCCTCAAACTGTCAGAAGCAGACTCCATGAGGGTGGTATGAGGGTTGAACGTCCACAAGTCAGTCTTGTGCTTACAGCCAAACACCATGCAGGCTGATTGGCATTTGCCAGAGAACACCAAGATTGGCAGATTCGACATTTGCGCCCTGTGCTGTTTACGGATGAGAGCAGCATTACACTGAACACATGTGATAGTCTGGAGACGCCGTGGAGAACGTTCTGCTGCCTGCAACATCCTCCAGCGTGGCCGGTTTGGCAGTGGGTCAGTAATGCTGGGGGAAGGTATTTCTTTGGGGGAAGGTGTAGGGAGAGGGGGGGGGACAAAGTTGTCTATGTGCCGGAGGTACTTGACGGCCATTAGGTACCAGGATGAGATCCTCAGACCCATTGTGAGACCATATGCAGGTACAGTGGGCCCTGGGTTCCTTCTAATACATGACAATGCTAGGTCTCATGTGGCTGAAGTGTGTCAGCAGCTCCTGCAGGATGAAGGCATTGATGCTATGGACTGGCCTGCCTATTCCCCAGCCCTGAATCCAATCGAGCACATCTAGGACATCATGTCTCGTTCCATCCACCAATGCCACGTACCAAAGACTGTCCAGGAGTTGGTTGACGTTTTAATCCAGGTCAGGAGAACATCCGCCATCTCACCAAGAGCATGCCCAAGTATTGTATAGAGGTCATACAGGCACATGAAGGCCACCAGGGCTGTGGAGTCGGCAAGTCAAAGCCCCGACTCCTCAATTTCCCAAACCTCCGACTCCCAACTCCGACTCCTGACTCCCTCATACATGGCGCCTGTTTAAGTGATAACTTTACTGTAGTAAAATGGTAACATCAGGCTGTTTATCACCTTATGATACAATAATCAAGCTATTTAGGTAGAACAGACACTGACAAGCAAAAGGGTAACAATATTTTGATCTTTTGAACACTTCTGGGTGGAGTTTTAGAAAAAGCTGTATTTATATCCAAGTCCAGTCTGCACCAACATTGGCAATGTGTAGAAGAGACCTGGGATCAGATTTTGGTCAAGATATACTTGAATCTGATCCAGAGCCCAGAAGGATTCAGGCAGTATTGAAAACCAAAAGGGGATTTCCCAAATGCTAACAAAATAATACAAATTAACATTTTGATTTTTAGGAGCAAAAAAGTAACAATGCAGTTACAGGAAAGAATCTGCAGAACTAAGCAGATGCTAAATATTTACAAGTCAAATTTAAGATAGGTAAGATGACTGTATTTAAAATTACAGTAGCCTCATGTACAAAGCTGTAGTAGATGGCGAGAAAGTCACAAGTTCAAAACACTTACCATTTTGCTCGTCAGTGTAAAATATATTTATTGGATATGACTTTAGAACACAAAAAAAATGGTAAATATGCAAACACTGCAGGAACATTTGTGGAGTCTCTGAATTTGTTCTGAGAAATAGTATTGCCTCCATCAGATCCTGCATACATGACCTCACATCTGATCTCATTATTTCCAGGCTCGAGAACGGCCTCTCTACACTAACTTGGGTTAGGGTGACCAAAGGGGCAACATCTCTAACAATGTCAGGGTATAAAGGAATTGCCTCAGCCACAATCAGTTTGATGAATGGTTGAACTCTTCTACTTCTTTGAAAGCAGGTGAAACATTTTGCTGAAATCTGTTTGCCATGGGAGCAGAATCTTTTCCTCTGGGGCAGCGCTTTGCCTGCTCCATGTCATCAATTACACTCCTCATGTGATGAGGCTGAAGATATGGCGCTCAGAATCCTGCTGTGTTTCTCATATTTGTCCACATCTTTGGAGGACTTGAATATTTCGGCCGTGTTCACACGGCTTATTCCCGAGGGATTTGTGCGCCGTATTGAGCTCACAAATCCGCCGTGAATAAGGGGCAGGACGGGGCGTGGCCGGAGCACGGCGGGGGCGCCGCTCCCGGCCCCATAGACAATGCATTGTTTACGGCGCGTCCGCGCCGTAAATAATGTGCATGTCACTTTCTCCCCCCGCGGCGGATTTGCCGAGCGGGGAGGAGCGACGTAATCCACTGTTTCTCTATGAGAGCAGTGGATTACCGTAATGACTCCGACGGATTGGCGCCGTATTGAAGCGCAAATCCGGCGCGGAATACGCCGCCAATCCGTCGGCAAATAAGCCGTGTGAACGGGGCCTAAGAAGACAAGCTAAGTGCTACTATGTATATTTAAAGGATTATTACCTTTGCTGCATAAAACGTCATAGGTTTTTACTCTGTTATTGCTCATATCTGCGTGAATATACCCTGAACATTTATGGGTCACAAATTAAACTGAGTAAAAAGAAAAGTAGAATTGATATTGAATTCTATTGTGTGGACTGCTCTTTCATGTTTGCTGAAGATATGGGAGCAGTAGCACTGGCCGGCCCCAATTCCTCTCGCTCTTTGCATCGAACTAACTGGACCAACTTATTATATATTTTGGGAGTCGGTCCATTTTATGACGACTCCGACTCCTGCAAAATAGGCACCGACTCCACCACCCTGAAGGCCACACACACCTGAGCCTCATTTCCTTGTCTTGATGCATTTCCACTGAAGTTGGATCAGCCTGAAATTTGATTGAGGATCATTCCTAATCCAGTTCTCCATGGGATATTAATTTAGATTTTTATTGATAATTTTTATGTTTTAGTGTTCTCAACACATTCCACTATGTAATGAATAATGAACTGCAACTGGAGTATTTCATTCACTGAAATCTAGAATGTGGTATTTTAGTGTTCCCTTTATTCTTCTTAGCAGTGTATTCTTATTCATACCCAGACGGACCAACAAGCATGAATAGGTCCTGGAACACCCCTTTAGGTGATAGTAGTAGTCCTGTTGACACCACCACGAGAGTGATTGACAGTTTGCTCTGTAGACACTCTGATGCAGGGAAAGCGGTCAATCACTGTATGTGGGCAGAGTAAGCAGGACTCCTACTGTCACTTAAAGGGGTTTTCTCACTACAAAGATTAGCTTTCAACTTAAAGAGACAGTTTAATGAAGACTATTTCTAAATACATTGGTGAATAGATTTTACTATAGTCATGTGATAAAAGACTTTGTGCTCTGAGTGCACACAGGTTTCTATTGTTCTCTGACCATAACTCTGTTATCTGATTACAGCAGAGAGTGACATCAGCCCATGGACAGACTGAGTTGTGGAGCAAACAGATAAGCTATTGTTTTCAGTCCTCGCAGCACATGTACCTTGTGTTTACTGAATAGATAACATCTCCTGCACTTGTCAGTGTAACAGCTCAGCTAGTTAGAGACACTAGATATGTTAATCACTGCTATAGAACCACCCTTAGTAGACAGCGAGTGTAAAACTGCTTTTTACTCAGAAATCCTGCTTCAGATCATAAAAACCACCTGACAGGTTCCCTTTAACAAAATCAACAGAAAACTACCTATAGGTGTCAGTTGCCCCTTTCTTGTAGCTTCTTGTGTAACATTGTTAAAGGGGTGTTCCGGGCCCTAACAATGCCCGTTTGTCCGGCAGATAGGAGTAGAAGTAGAAGAGAAGACTCCTACTTACCTCCCGGATGCTCCTGTTCACTCCCGGCTGCCGATGCGTTTAACCAGAAAGTCATGAATGGCCATCGTTCATATGCAGCCAATCACAGCCCCCAATATCATGTGCACGTGAGCCCTGAGGCCTGTAACTGGCTGCAGCTGTCACATGAATGAAGACCACTCAGTGCTACAGCGGCGATGAACAGACCGGCAGCCGGGAGTGAACGGGAGCATCCGGGAGTTAAGTATGAGTCTTCGCTTATATTTTTACTCCTATCCAACGGACAAACAAGCATTGTTAGGGTATGTTCACACAGCGTCATTTCGGCACGCATTTCGCCGCATATTTGTTCACTAATGCGGGCAAGATGCGCGCCGAAATGACAGTAATCCATAGCTCTCAGAGAACTACAGATTATGCCTCGTCCCCCTTGCGCGTACAATACAATCGTTTTGTACGCCCGGGGAGATAAGGGACATGTTACTTATTCGCGGCGCTTTCACGCCGTGAGTAACGCCTGTCGATGGGGCCGGCGGGAGCTCCCGAGCTGATCAGCGTGAGCTCCCGAGACACACGATGTATTGCGGCGCATACTGTATGCGCCGCAATACACCGTGTGAACATACCCTTAGAGCCCGGAACACCCCTTTAATACACAGGTCTAGGAAATACAACTGCTGCAAAGAGCTTCCCATGGAGAATGACCCAAGTTGTGCTGTGACTCGGTCTTGCTCTTGCAGGTCACAATTACATAGAAATCATATAAAATGTAATGATGCTTTCTAAAAGAGTAGAAACATGAAATGATAGTAGAAAGCAGCAGTATCAGTGGTAACTAAGGGTATGTTCACACTTGGCAGATTACCAAAGAAATGTCTGCAACTTAAAAATCCACTCTATGTATCGAGATGGGCCTGATTCTGTAGCACGGGCATGGATTTCTGCAAGCCACAGCCAGATGGACAGGCGAGTCAAGGAGAATTCTACAACAAACCTACCACCTTTCTTACCCTCAGGACAGATGTACTTTTAGGGCTAGAAGCAGGATGTTATAGATCACCACAATGATGTGTTAAAATTGATTATGCAATCGCGTGTTAAAGTCCACAGATAATTACAGCTAAGACACACAAAATATACAAAATGGAACCCCACTTTTCCCACTTACCATAAAAAAAACAATAAAATTAACATAACTGCTATCACCAAGTCCGATTTAATGCAATATTGTGTTCTCTATCTTGCAACACCAGATTTGCAATTTATTGGTCACGCTGCCTCCTAGTGATCAAAGCGTCACAATTAAGCAAAATTGTTACCCAAAAAAATAATAAAATAATAATAATAATAACACATTTACAAAAGTTAGCCTTGATAATGTTCCCACAGCAGAAAATAAGGTCATTATTGATGGAAAGCAAATCTGTATAAAAAGTTTTTTTTTTTTTTATTAAAAAATAAGGAAAACTATAGAAAGCTCTGGAAGAGACCCCTGCAAAATTTTCAGTTTTTCTGATTTTTCTCTTCAATGGTATGTATTTTTGAGAAAAATGTACATTGTTATTTTTATTTTATATTATATAAACTACTGACGTCTTCGAAATTCAAAGCAAAATATTTTATATTTATTTGCAGTAAATGAGAAATCTTCAAAATAATAAAAAAGCTACAGTGCTGTCAGACCGCAAAAAATGCAAATGAAACAAGTCCATATTTCTTTAGAAACAATAAGGGATTGTCCCCACGGCACAGGTTTTCCGGTTTGCAGTTTTTCAGACCGCCTGAAAAAACGGCCAAAAATGAGCACAAATTGTGCTCTATGGAAAACCCATGCAGCAGCCCCCACCGCACGGGTTTTCCATCCGGCGTTTTTTCTGCCCGCGGTCCGGCCGCAAAACACTGTAGAAGCACAATCTTCCATCCGGTTTTCGGACGGAATCTGTGCTTCTCAATGTGAAGCGGGAGGGCTTTTCTACGCTCATCGCGGAGAAAAGCCGTCCCCCCCCCCCGCAGCCGTGGGGACGGCCGCAAAACAGACAAATTCCGGCCGGCAAACCGACCGGTATTTGTTCTGTGCCGTGAAAACGCGCCCTAAGACTAATGTTTTAAGTCAGGAAGACTTTTCTTTTCAACTTCTTTGGCATGGTAAAAGTTATATTTTCATTCAAATTCCTTTTGGCCTATTCCTAGCCCTGGTTTTGCCATCAAGCTTGTCGGATTGCAAGAGGATTGTTAAGATCACAGCTGTGTTTTTTATACTGTCATACATTACATAATATTTTGTTCAGGTGATCACCTAATCAGAATCACATTAAGTAGAATGAGGTGGACTTTGGTTGGAATTCAACTGACACTGAAATGGCTGTCAGACATATAGAGATGCTGAGTTTTTTTTTTTAAAACTGTGCAGTGGTCTCTTAATTTTTTCCAGAGCTGTATATTTGGAATCACAGGAATATTACTTACCTGCAGAACACAACACAACACCACACAATGAATTCCATACAAGGCTACTCCCTCCCCTGCACCCAGGAAAAAAAAAATGCACTACTGCCTTTTTTCAGTTTTGACCAATAATTTTAATTTGGTACCGCAATAGATTATATAGTGCCATTAGAAAAACGCCCTGCCAATCAGAGGCATTGTCTCCGTTCGTTCACACCGATGCATTTTTTTTTTTTTTCCTCGCTTGTTTTTCCCCTTCCTGCCTTACTGCTACCAGTTTGGAATAAACGCAATTTTTTTTTATTTTATTAAATGTATTCAAATTTTTGTAGGACATGAAACGACCAAAAAAAACCTCAATTTTGTTGTTTGGATTTTTTGTTCTTCTACAGTGTTCAACGTACAGGATAAATGAGGTTATATTTTAAAAGATCAGACTTTTTCCGACGCAGCGATACCAAATGTGTAACTTTTTCATTATTTAATTTTTTTTATTTGTAAAATGGCAAAAGGGGGGCCTTTTGAACATTTAATATTTCTTCACATTTTTTTTTTTTACACTTTAACTTTGAGTCTCCCTAAGGTACTTCACTATTTGTAATATAACGCATTAGGGTGTACAAAGATGGCGGTTTTACAAAATTAGAAAACATGACTGCAATGGAAGCCTTAACAAGGATTCCAGCTGCCAATGTGATTTTGTCGTGGGCGCCCCAGAGTGAGAAAAGGTGAGCAGCATTGTTTCGCATCGATTTAGGGGTTACACAGCGCAACCCACTACAAAGCCCCTTACCGGCACTATGACGTACTCATACGTAGTATGTCGGTAAGGGGTTAAACCAGAAGACAGATGAACCGGACTGCTGGAATCAGGAACCAGAGGAAAGTGAGAATATGTTTTATTTTACTGGAACCTGTAGCTGATGGAACGATTGTCTTATAAAATGGACAACCCCATTTAAAGGAGTTATCTAGTTAAAGGGGTTTTCCCACTGCAATTAGCTCGCACTTTTTTTCCTCCCCACCTTCAAAGAGCCACAACTATATTTCCATAGACATACGAGTGCTTGTTTTTGTGGAGCAAGAGGTACTTTTTAATGATGCCATTGACTGTACCATAGAATATAGCTGGCAACAAAAAAAAATTTAAGTGGGGTAAAACATTAGAAAACCAGGGCTGTGGAGTCGATAAGGCAAAGATCCAACGCCTCAATTTCCCAAACACAGACTCATACATGTTTAAGTGATAACTTTACTGTAGTAAAATGGTAACATCAGGCTTTTTATCACCTTATGATACAATAATCAAGCTATTTAGGTAGAACAGACACTGACAAGCAAAAGGGTAACAATGTTTTGAACGTTTGACTTTCAGGCTCCATATCTCTCCATCCACTACAGCTTTGAACAGGAGACTCCCATCATTTTATAGACAATCATCTTAGCTATCGGATACATAAATTTGACTTGCAAGTATTTAGCATCTGCTTAGTTCTGAAGATTCTTGTCATGTAACTGCATTGATCCTAAAAATCAAAATGTTAATTTTTATTATTTTGTTAGTATTTGGTAAATCAATCTTCGGCTTTCAATACTGCCTGAATCCTTCTGGGCCCTGGATCAGATTCAAGCAGGTCTTGACCAAAATCTGATCCCAGGTCTCTTCTACACATTCCCAATGTTGGGGCAGACTGGACTTGGATACAAATACAGCTTTTTCTTCAACTCTACCCACAAGTCTTCAATTGGGGACTGTGGAGGCCAATCCAGCAACTCTACTTCATTGTCATTGAACCATTCCTTCTCCAATCTTGACGTCTGCTTCAGGTCGTTGTCCTGCTGGAACACTGTCGTCCTTTTCATACCCATAGTACTGGAGTGTATGAAGTAACTCATCTTTTAGGATAGTCACATATAGCTCAGCATTGAGATCACCATCGATCCTGGTCAAGTATTTAACATCTTTGGCTGTGAAACATCCCCATATCCTCAGGCTTCCTCCACCGAACCTGACAGTTCCTTCAATTTCTCGATCCATTAGCCCCTTTTCTCTTGAGTCTTCCCATGTTCCCCCATCAGAGCCCGGTCTATTGACTTTCATCTCATCGCTCCAAATCCCCCGTTTCCAATCTTCCATTTTTTGCAAAGTGGAGCCAATGCTTCTTATAACGAGACTGAAGTTGAGTCTTCTTCACATTTTTTTCGGGCCATCATTCCAGACCTGTGTAATGCGTGTCACTCGAGGCTGGCATGGATGTCTGTTAATTCACTCTCAGGGTATGTTCACGCGGTGTATTGCATCGCATATAGTATGCACCACAATACGCCGGGTGTTTTGGAGCAACCCGTTGATCAGCGCGTCTTTCTAAAGCACACACTGCCCCCATAGACATTCAAGACATTCATTGTCAGCGGCCCCGTATTCGCTGCTAACAATTGACATGTCACTTTTCCTGTCCCGGCGCACAATACGATCGTATTGAACGCGCGGAGAGACGACGTGTATAACGCGCAACACGCGGCAAAATACGCAGCGAAATGTGTGCGAAAATAAGCCGCGTGAACATACCCTTACGAAGCATCTGAGCCACTGCCATGTCTGTAATGTTAGAACTGATAGACCTTGGATGAGCCGACTTGTTGACTCTGATATTTTGCCTGGACGTTCACCGCTTGGCTTCTGAATGGATGGACTTGATTCCATATTCTTCCAGCTGCCATGGCCTCACATGATGCAGTTTGGAAATTTTCTTGGCCCAGACGCTGTCGATGAGCTGGATGATGCCGTTTCTCTTTTCTTGGGAAATCATCTTCATGGCTGCTCGAACCAGTGACTTTTCGCTTGAGAATCGGCCTTATAACACACTGAGCTATTAGGAATGTGAAAACAGGTTGTCATTTGTAGTAACAAGAAGAAAAAGATTGTCCCACTAGCAGGAGCAAAACAGTAACAATGCAGTTACAGGACAAGAATCTGCACAACTAAACAGATGCTAAATAGTTGCAGGTTAAAGTTATGTATGAGATAGCCAAGATGATTGTCTATAAAATGATGGTAGTCTCACATTCAAACCTGTAGTGGATGGAGAGATACGGAGCCTGAAAGTCAAAAGTTCAAAACATTGTTACCCTTTTCCTTGTCAGTGTAAAATATATTTGACAACTTTAGAATACAAAAAAACTTTAATAAATTGTAAATACACAAAACACTGCAATAAGTGGGAAAAACAGTTTTCAACAAGAATGTCCTTAATAACATTTGTGGAGTCTATTAATTTGTTCTGAGAAATAGTATTGCCTCCATCAGATCCTGCATACATGACCTCACATCTGATCTCATTATTCCCAGACTAGAGAACGGCCCCTCTACACTAACTTGGGTTGGTGCAAAGTGGTGACCACATAGGCAACATCTCTAACAATGTCAGGGTATCAAGGAATTGCCTCAGGCACAGTCAATTTTGATGAACTCTTCTACTCCTTTGAAAGCAAGTGAAAAATTATGCTGAGATCTAATCAAATCTGTTTGCTATGGGAGCAGAATCTTCTCCCCTGCGGTAACGCTTTGCCTGCTCCATGTCTTTCAAATACTTTTCAAAATTAAACTCTTCAACTGCTGAGGCTGAAGATATGGGAGCAGTAGCACTGGTGAGACCCAATTCCTCTTACTCTTGGCACCACATTGAACTAACTGTACCAATTTATTATATATTTTGGTAGTCGGTCCATTTCATAACAACTCCACATCCCTGGAAAAAAAACGTATTTCCGCCATGTTTGCGAGGGTTTTGTTTTGATGTTATTCTTTCCTCTGTCTCAATGCTGTGTTATCTGTATTCTGCAGGTTGATACGATTCCGGCATTAACAATATAGGGTTTTTGTAATTTTAGTACTTTTAAAAAAATAAAAATTTATATATATATATATATATATAATATATATATATATATATTATATAATATATATATATATATATATATATATACATATATACACACGTTCTCTAGTTCTTAAATTTGTGCTGCGTCGCCATTTTCTGCCCCCAATAACTTTTTTGCTCTTCCACCTATATTCCTAAGTGAGGATGCACTCTTTGGGGCTGTAGCATAGTTTTTTTTGGTACCCTTTTGGGATAGATGCAACTTTTTGATAATTTTTTATCCCAATTTTTAGGGGATGTGAAATGACCAAAGAAAATAAATTTTAGCAATAGGAATTTTTTTCTTCTCCAATGTTCAGCGTGCAGGAGAAATGGTGTTATATTTTAATAGATCAGACTTTTGCAGAGACGATAATACTAATTATGTGTAACATATTTTTTTTTTATTTGTAAAAAGGCAAAACGGGAGCAATTTCAACTTTTAATATTTAAAAAATATATATATATTTTTCACTTTAACATTTTGTCCCAAGACACTTAACCACTAGGGGGTGTAATCGTCAGTACACTTTTCTGCCTTGTATAAAATAATTGAGATGGGTGTATAAAGATGACGGTTCTACTACTTCCTTCCCGGAGAAGTAATAGAAACCTAAACATGGCAGCTATGGAAGCCTTCATTAGGCTTCCATCTGCCGTGTTAACAGATCAGCACCCCGAGATTTTGCTGCAGGGGTGCTGATTGTAGTGGGTAATGGTGCTGCGCAGTTTCTCATTCATTTGAACAACACAATGGCAATGGTGTCTGAGGCCCTTAAGAGTAGAAATCAGAGCCATCTCCATACCCTGCTGTTAGCAACGGGTGTGAGCAGCAATGAACCAGCACCATGACGTACCCATGCGTCACATGTCGCTAAGGCAGTGTTTCTCAACTCCAGTCCTCAGGACCCACTAACAGGTCATGTTTTCAGGATCTCCCACAGAATGAACTGACAATAATTATATCACCTGTACAATGCTAAGGGAATCCTGAAAACATGACCTGTTGGTGGGTTTGAGGACTGGAGTTGAGAAACACTGCGCTAAGGGGTTAAACATATAAGACAAGGTAAATACAGACTTTTACCAAATACATTGCTGTTCTGCTCCTAAATCTGAAGATGAGCAAAATGAGAACAGCAATGTATTTGGCAATAGTATTTATTTTATTTTTTTTTAAGTTTGGCCTACAGTGGGGAGTGACGTCAACATCCCGGCCACTGCTATAGCCTTTAAGAGCAGAGAGAAGTGTCCAGTAACTAGGGAAGCTTTTGTACAGAAGCAGGAGACAAGATCTGCTCCTAACTCAGAAGAGAAGCAAAATCAGATCTCATCTCCTGCTTCTGTACACAAGCTTCCCAAGTTACCGGCCACTTCTCTCTGCTCCTACAGATTGTAGCAGTGGCCAGGATGACGTCACTCCCCACTGTAGGCCAAGGTTAAAAAAAAATAAATAAATACTATTACCAAATACACTGTTGTTCTCATTTTGCTTGGTTGAGGAGAAAGAGGAGATTTTCTCCTGCTCGTTTACACAAGCTTCTCCAAGTTACAGGCTGCAGCAGTGGTGGGCTGGTGATATCACTCCCTGCTCTCTTCCTCATCTTGAAAGATTAGAGCTTGTTTACATAATTTACTGACAATTTTTAACCCTTCGGAGCTCTGTAGCCTTAGGCCATGTTCACACGGCTTAAAATGGGACGTATTTCAGTCTGTAATTACGCGGTGGAGTGCGCAAATTACGGATGGAATACGTCCCAGTCATTACGGTAATCCACAGTTCTCAGAGAACTGTGGATTACGTCTCCTCTCCCTGCTCGGCGAATACGCCGCGGAGGGAGATAAGTGACATGTGAATTACCAGCGGCGTATACGCGCCGCTAGCAATGACTGTCTATGGGCCGGCGAGGTTTATCTGCCTATAGAGATACATCTGGTAGCCAGTTATTTCCCAGTACCGAACATGTCTGCTCAGCGAGTCTGGATTTCAGTCCTTTTGCTTGCGAAAATATGATCCAATGGTGAAAGCCTATGGGGATAAGGATCACCATCAGCCAGCAATCCCCCAGTACTGAAATAACATGTGATGCTCAGTGAATTTGAAGTCTTCTCCCGGAGACTAATCGGGAATCTCTAAGGGGATGAGGTAGATCGTCATCAAACAAATCCTATGTGTACTGCCAACATTACACTGAGTGCATGGATTGTAGTGACAGCGTCAGCTAGCCATAGTCTTATGCTGATGAGCTTGACTGACATGTAGGTGTGAAAAAGAAAAAGTTTTAGAGCTGCTAACCTGTGTTGCTCAATTCCAGGCATTCTATATCAGTTTCTCCGGTGCAGGTCTATGCGTTTTGAGCCTACTAGATGGGCTCTTATTCGTGACAATGCATGGCGCTGTAACTGCCTGCACTGCCGTGGAATGATAGCGTGATGAATAAAGGCCTATCTAGGCATGAAACGCGTAGACGTGCAGTATATGTTCCTGCTTGTTTACATTTTGTCTCTGATGTCTTGAACCATTTATGAATAGAATGCGTTTTTACTGAAATCATCTAAGTGTTGGAGAAAACCCCTTCTTGATTGACATGTAAGTGTACTTGGGATGCATGTCCAAAGTGATGCAGACCATAACCACGGTGCCCAAGCTAGGTCACGATCCACTGATGTATACTAATGCAGCAGCATGAGACAAAAAGTGATAGCACGTCATACCGTTAACCTAGAACAAGCTGCAGCTCTCCAAAACTACAACTCCCAGCATGCTCGGACAGCTGCAGCCTGCCAGGGAATGCTGGGAGTTGTAGTCTTGTTACAGCTGGGGAGCATGTTACATGCTTCATGGGGGAGCACAGGAACTGATGAAAACTAATGTGAGCTGTAAAGTGTCCAAAATTGTGCAATTAGTAACCAGTGGCTGAGCGCCAAGTACAGGCGCCAGGATTCAGCATGCGCAGAGCAGCGCTGGGAGACGAGACCTGCAGACACAGGCAGAGTGACCGGCTGACCCTGCCCAGGTGGCCATTCCTGCACATCTGCAGGTCCTGGAATGTGTGACGTCAACCACCACCCCGGCGCAGACTGCCCCATGGGGGAACACCCGAGCCCCTGAACACTCCTCCCGCCAATTCCCTCACTCCCCTCACAGCAGCAGTACCCGACACCGTCAACACTCACCGATTACAGGTCCGGGCCTCTCCAGCCGCGGCCAGAGTCCACCTCCTGCAAAGCGGATCTGTAATTGGCTGTTGGCAAAGCTCAGCCCGACGTTCCAATCATCTGCCTCGTTCTAAGCGTAGGCTGTGATTGGCTAGCGAATAGACAGCGCTGTCACTAGCCGCCATGTTTAGTGTGGGCGGTTGATTGTTAGGGGAGAGGAAAGTCATCCCAGTGATGGCAGGAGATGGGACGGGTAGTACAGGCTGAGGGGAACAAGATACTACAATGTCAGGAGGGCAGGAGCATGCTGTCCTAACATGGCCAATGTGTGTGGAGTGTGACAAACTTGGCAGCTGCATGGAGTGTCAGAGAAGGCTGGAACTGCCCGCACTGCAGTGAAATGATAATGTTGCGTTATTCGGTGGGACATGTACTTATGTTAAAAACAAAAAAAAAACTACCCTAAAAGACATCACTTAGCATCTAAATACCACATTAAAAACACCTTTTATTTATACCATATTAAAATCTCTCATTACCCTACTAAGACCCTACACAAATCTCAATAACCTAATCCTAGATAACAGAAAAATGTAGGGTGATCGCCCCAAAAAGGGCGCCCCTACCTGGAACCTAAATACAAACTATCAATCCCTATATAACCCTATTGATAAGATGTATTACTCCTCAATAGATAGATACTAGATGTCACTCTGATACAATAACAAATGAATAATACTCTTTTTCCTCTAGAGAATCCCAAAAGGACTCCATTTATATAATACTCAAATATGTGGATAGAAAAGATTTTCTAATTCAACCATTTAGTGACATACAGTCACATTCAATCTCAGTCGACGCGTTTCCCCCTAGCTGATATGAGGGTTCATCAGGACAACATAATACAATAAAATCCAATCCACATACAATGATGTATCAGATATTCAATGATGGTACCACTAAATAGGATCAATTGAATACTTGCATGACCAAGATAGCAGGTCCCATACGTTCCAGATGATATCTTGGACCTCCATAGATGATAATGCTGCAAGTAGCTCCATAGCTGGACCCCATAGACTACAATGGGAAAATGTAGCTCGTCCTTCTATTGGACTATTTGTTTTTTCCTCCCTTTATTATCCAATGTTTTTCTCCGTTGAATTGAACAGAGCGCATCCCGCTATCTCTTTAACTGTAATACACAGCTACATTGCAGTCACTATTCCGATTGGCTGATACATATCTCCCGCCTTTTGCCCAACCAGTGGGTATTACACTTCACTTTAAAAGTATTCTTTCGAAAGTCCCGCCTGTATTTTCATTGGTCACTCGACCTTATATGTTCTAATGTTGTTTGTACTTTAACCAATTACTGTATTCCTTCTCTGTTAAATAGACTGTGCTTTCCTTATCATGCATGTAACACTTATATCTGAAGAAGCGCTGGTACCAGCGCGAAACGCATTATATTTTGTGTTATTTAATGTGGAAGGGTTAACACACTTTTTACCACAATTAGTATTAGAATAAAAATTCTTTATTTTAATAATATCCTCGGCTTCGAGAAAAAGTTTTATTCTTGAACTGGGCGCCGGGTCCATTTTCTTTCTTCTGCAATTCTCCACTATTATTTTATGGCGCCTATGCGCCTGAAAGAATTGATATGTCAATTCTTTTGAGGCGCGACGAGAGTTAAATACACGTCGCATGAATGTCAGAGCGTATTTTACATTGCAGTCTATGTGAAGTGTTTAGAACATTGTTATGACCATATTTCGGCACGAAATACACGTCAAAATACACCGTGTAAACATGCCCTTAAAATGGTTCCTTAAAGGGGTTGTCCTCATTAAAAATAAAATCATACCATCATTATCTGGGGTGCTAGTAAAATGAAAAAAAATCAACTTTCCCTCCTCTGATGCCGCGTCTCCCAGATCTTCTGTTTTCATATTGCTGTTTGGCTGCAGCAGTCGTGTGATATTAATTTATATCGCCATTAGTAACCAGCTTTAAATGGTCATGTAAGTAGAGGCACAAGACCACTGCAGCCAATCAGAGGCTTCAGAATTGACAGGAGACCCGAGGCGCTGGAACCAGAGGATATGGGGAGTTTTTTTTATTTTATTGGGTCCCCAAGAGCTGATGGTATAATATTCTTATGAGGTGGATAACCCCAATTCCAGTACCCACCACCCCACACTGCTTTAAAATAAATTTACTTGTACTTAGCTTTTCCACTGCCAATGCCCGGTAGTCCCCTCCAGTCACTAACCAGTGAGATCCTGTTCATGAAGCGGTGGGACATTTTCTGGGCCAATTCTTAGTACTTACATAAAACAGGTGTGTTTTTACTAAAGGTGAGCTGGCTTATTTTCTAGTTCTATTGTGTTTTTACCAAAGTATGTCGTTGGCTGACATTGTGAAGTCTGAGCACTGAGAACTATAGCCTGAGCAACAAGTGACTGCTGTTTGCACCATAGGGGCATATCCCCTCAGCACGGGTTTTCAGCCGGTTTGCGGTTTTGCAGACCGCCTGAAAAAACGGCCGAAAAGTAACAGAACGGGGCTCTATGGAAAACCTGTGCAGCAGTCCCCCAAAGCACGGGAGGTGGCAGCCGTCGGCTCAATTGACATGCATTACTCGCGGCACGTAATCGGCGTGAATAATTGACATCTCACTTTTCTCCCCGCGCGTACAATACGATCGTATTGTACGCGCGGGGGGAGGAGGGGAGGGTGGCGTAATCCATAGTTCTCTACGAGAGCTATGAATTACCATAATTGCGGCGCGCATCTCACCGCGTATTAAGCACAACACGCAGCGAAATGCGAGCCGAAATACGTTGAAAAATAAGCCGTGTGAACATACCCTCAGACTCTCCTTGTTGCCCATAACAACCAGAGCCCTCCTTTCACTTCATATTGTGCTCTGGAATAATGAAAAGGAAGCTCTGATTAGTTGCTATGGGCAACAAGGAAAGTCTTAGGCTATGTTCACACGGCTTAAAATGGGCCGTATTTCGGTCCGTAATTACGCGCCGAAGTGCGCCAATTGCGCCGAAAACGGCCCATTCATTACGGTAATTCACAGTTCTCATAGAGAACTATGGATTACGTCTCCGGGCGGGGAGATAATTGACATGTGAATTACTAGCGGCGTATACGCGCCGCTGGCAATTCAAGTCAATGGGCCGGCGAAGTGCGGCCCCCGCTCACTCCCCCGCTCCCGCCCCGCCCCCGTCCACACGGCGTAATTGCGGGGCGTAATTACGTCCCGCAATTAAGCCGTGTGAACATAGCCTTAGACCTAGACAGTTTTCATACATGTGGCCCTAAGACTCTGAAAGTAGAAATGCTGTGTGAAATGTCGGCTTATGGTATGTTGACATGGCAGATTTTTTTGTCTGTACTTTGGGGTATAATTGCACTGCAATATGCCCCGAAATACGGACTGTAAGTACAGTAATCATAGCGCTCATAGAGAGCTATAATTACCATCTAATACACCCGGTATCTTGTCTTGTGCACAGGTATGTGCTGCAAGACGCCGTGTGAACATACCTTTAAGCTATGTTCACACGGCTAAGTTTGGGCCGTATTTCGGTCCGTAATTACGCGCCGAAGTGCGCAAATTACGGGCTGAAAACGGCCCATTCATTACGGTAATTCACAGTTCTCATAGAGAACTATGGATAACGTCTCCTCTCCCTGCTCGGCGAATCCGCCGGGCGGGGAGATAATTGACATGTGAATTACTAGCGGCGTATACGCGCCGCTGGCAATTCAAGTCTATGGGCCGGCAAAGTGCCGGCCCCGCTCTCAGTCCCCCGCTCCCGCCCCGCCCCTGGTCACACGGCGTAATTGCGGGGCGTAATTACGCCCTGCAAATACACCGTGTGAACCTAGCCTTAGGCTTAAACACCTGTAAAGGTCCCTACATACTGTATATGCGAAGTGTGTCCATAGGATTAAATGGTTCTATGGTGGCCAAAAGTGTGCTCTCTTTGGGCTCTGTTTGGCCAGTATACCATAAAAAAAAATCTGAAATAGCACAGGAGCCTATGCTATTCTATACAACAAGATTATGTAAAAAAAACGTGTACATGAAACTTTTTTTTACAATGGGACTCTATAGGTGCTAGATGCAACTTGCAACTATTTGGATTCCGTCAGAAGCATCAATTTAAAGGACACCTCCAATTTTTTTTTACCTTTAGTTAATTTGAAATTGCTTTTAGGTACACAGTAGTGCTGGTAACTTTGCCTACCTGCAGCTGCCTACAGGATTTGTGGCTGATGCAATGGTCTATGTTAGGTCACATGACCACTCTCTGATTAGTTGAAAAACCCTTTAAGGGCATGTCCCCACGGCACGGGTTTTCGGACGGTTTTTAAGGTGGTTTGCGGTTTTGCAGACTGCCTGAAAAACCGGCCGAAAATGAGCACAATGGTGCTCTATGGAAAACCTGTGCAGCAGTCCCCACCGCACAGGTTTTCTGCCCAACGGTTTTTGAGCCTGCGGGCCACCTGCAAACCATTCTACATGCACATTCTTCCGACTGGTTTTTGGACGGAATCTGTGAATGTGAACGGGGAGGGCTTTTCTCCGCTCATCGTGGAGAAAAGCCGCCCCCACCCCTCGTGGCACTGGGGACGGCCGCAAAACAGGACAAATACCAGTCGGATAAACTGACCGGTATTTGTCCCTTACCGTGTGGACGCAGCCTTAGGGTGCTTTCACACAGTGCGTTTTTGGTGTGTTTTTTATGCGTTTTTTTATGCGTTTTTTATGCAGCAAGGTACAGCAATTAATGCTGTACATTGCTGTACAAAAATAGCGGCAAAAATTGCTGTAAAATCGCACTGTGTGAAAGCACCTTAAAGAGAGACTCACTTCCAGGTCACACAACCCTGCTGTGTGCTTCAGCAACTCAGAGTGCAGTTCACATGACCCAGTGGCAGCAGTGAGAAATCCTGTATGCCGCTGGGGGTAAGCAGAATTAGGGTCTGTATACCTGGCAAACATTTCCCACCAGATTTACAGCCAGAATGGTAAATCCGGCGGAAGCAAAACAACCTAAATTCCACATTGACAACCATGTAAAAATACTCGTCGGGTGGCGATTCACACCGCTTATTCAAGCCGTAATTGCGGGACGGATTTCACCCGCAATTATGGCTTGAATAAGAGGCGGGGGCGCAGCTCCCCAGCCCCATAGACATCCATTATCCATGGCGCGTATCCCGCCGGGATAATGTGCATGTCACTTTCTCCCCACCCGGCGTATTCGGCGAGCAGGGAGAGGAGACATAATCCATAGCTCTCTATGAGAACTGTGGATTACCGTAATGGCTGGGACGGATTCCAGCCATACTGCAGCGCAGTACGGCGCGCAATACGGCTGCAATCCGTCCCTGCAATAAGCCGTGTGAACGGCCCTTTAGGATTCAAAATCTGACGAGTATTTTGACATTTGTTACGTGGATGTACACTTACTGGCACTGCTGTGCACCTAGAAGCGATTTCTATTAAACTGTAGAAAAACCAAAAACGAGTGGTCTTTTAGGGTACATTTTCAGGTATGTGCGTTAAACAGAGGTGTACACGTGATGTGTTTCTAGCCTAACCCTGCCATGCCCTGTGAGGACTGTTGATTAGGCTGTGGCTAAAGTTACAGTATGTGCAACACATTTCCAGTCAGCCTCTGTGGTAGATGAGATAATGGCATAAGCCTTCTCAAGTGTCAAGAGAGAGCAGCGCGAGAGACCTTAGTGCAACCCTCAAAAGGCTGTGAGTGCCAAACCGAATGAGATTTGCCAGACTACCAAACATAAGTGAGTCCTTGTGAATGCTAGAGGTCAGCATTGCAAACAGACTGTGGCTAATGTATTTACTGCAGCATCTGCCAGCAAGACAGTGGCCATTATGTCCCTTACCTAATTAAAGCCGGAAAGCTTGGTGTACTCATCATCCTTGGTTCTCTTTACACTATGTCTTTAACCCTTTCCCCGGTAGCGGAACTTTAGAAGGGAGTACGGGATGAGCTGTGACTCGCTGTCGGGTCTGCACTGGTGTTGGGGTCTGTTCACATGGCTGATTATGACGCTGTTTTCGAAGCAGTTTTCGGAGAGTTTTCAGCTCCCAAAACAGCATCCAAAACGCCCTCAAAATGTCCCCAGTTCATTTTCATTGATTCCTCTGTAAAACAGCATTTGTAGTTCACACACGACAAGGTTTTTACGCGCCTCTGTGAAAGCTGTTTTGGGCGCTGAAAAAGAATGTCATGTCAATTCTTGAAGCGTTTTAGGTGCATTTTTGGAACGTTTTTCGGTGCGTTTTTTGACCTGGCTATTAATTTGTATGGATGAAAACAGTGTTGAAAACCTCGTCCAAAAACACACAGAGAAATGCATCTAAAACCTCTTCTAAAGAAGCGTGTTTCCGGCGAGGTTTTGATGCTGTTTTGGGAGTGGAAACGCTCCAAAAAACGCTTTGAAAACAGCGACAAAATCAGCCGTGTGACCTTACCCTTAGACACAGCTGACACCCGCTGCTAACAGCAGGGTTTTTCAGCCGACTCGGATCCCTGCTGTTGAATCCTTTAGATGCTGCTGCAATGACAGCTACCTAGTCAAAATGAATTGGGACCATTCCTCTCCCCGATCACCACCACTGCAACAAAATCATGGAGTGCCAAGCAGTTGCTACGGCAGCAGGAAGCTGAAGGAAGCCTAAGGGGCCGTTCACACGGCACAGGACAAATACCAGCCGGTTTGCCGGCCGGTATTTGTCCTGTTTTGCGGCCGTCCTCACGGCCACGGGGGGGACGGCTTTGCATAACGGGGGGTTATGCAAAGAACTTAAAAAAAAAAAAAATAATAACACCTTTAACTTGCAGTGAACCCTGTTTAGAATGGTATCTCAACTTCTGCGGCTATCAAACTATATTTTTCTTAGCACGGGACCAGCCACTAGCTTTGTTACTGTCCAAGTCAATATTAAGACTCTTTATAGCATTACAGGGGAATTCTAGACCATTGAGTCACATTATTATGACCACTTCCTACCTTTCATGTTGGAAGCTCATAGCTGATGAAGGAAGTCATGGTCAACTAAATATTTTCGAGGTATTCTTTAGGCCCACTCATCCCTGTAGCAGGCACCTCCAACCAGTCTGGTTATTAAGCCATCCTTGCATATCACGTACACACATTCATGCTAATAGTCTTCTTTGGGGCAGATTGGATCTTCCAGCAAGACAATGCGACATGGCTAGAAATGTCCGACATCGGTTGGAAGAGCATGACCAAGACTTCCAGTTTGGCAGTATGCTTCAGGTCATTGTCCATTTGGAAGACCCATTTCCTCCCACGCTTTAACTTCCTGGTTGATGTCTTGAGATGTTGCTTCGGTATTGCCACATAATTTTCCTTCCTCATAATGCCATCTATTTTGTTAAGTGCACCAGTCCCTTCTGCAGCAAAACAACCCTACAACATGATGCTGCCCCCTCTCCTCCCCATGTTTCACAGTTGGGATGGTGTTTTTACGCTTCCAAGTTTCTCCCTTTTTCCTCCAAACATAACAATGGTCATTATGGCCAAACAGTTTAATTTAGGTTTGTCAGACCACAGAACATGTCTCCTAAAATGTAGGTCTTTGTTCCTGTGTACATTTGCAAACATTAATCTGGCTTTTATAGGTTTCTTTTGGAGTAATGGCTTCTTCCTGGCTGATAGGCCTTTCAGCCCACGTTGATACAGTACTCATAGCCTGCTCGGCTTTCGTTAGCTACAGCCTTAGTGACGTCACTCTAGTCTGTTAGCCTGTATGTGTGGATCCCGCACGCTGCCGGCCGGAGCGTATTAGCGGTGAACACACCACACTGTTTGTATGTTTTTATATATTATTTCTGACAAATCCACCAACTGAAGATTGAAGTGGACAGAAACCTGGATTAGTGCGAGGTTCCTGGCTGATGTGAGCATCCAGTGAGAATCTCTGGGGAAGTGGTTGCACTATTACAGGTGTGTTTTACACTGTTTTTATACTATTTGCATGGGGGTTGCATATTTTGGAATTTGAATATTTGGGGACTGCTTGTGATTAAGTTGGCACCTTATACAGCGAACAGAGTGCGATCGTCTTTTTTTTATATATATACACTTTTTATTTCTATTAGAGGATTGCAGCAGGAGATTTCCTCTAACGATCTTTGTGCAGCTTATTCCCTGAAACACCTGGCGCTTGTATCTAAAGTAGTAGTTAGTTTGATACAGTACTCGTTTCACTGTAAATAATGACACAATCTTACCAGCTTCCTCCAGCATCTTCACAAGGTCTTTTGCTTTTGTTCCTTGGGTTGATATGCACGTGTCGGACCAAAGCACGTTCATCTCTGAGACACAGAACCCGTCTCCTTCCTGAGTGGTATAATAGATGGACATTCCCATCATGTTTATACTTGTGTATAATTTTTTGTACAGATGAACAAGGCACCTTCAGGTATCTGGAAACTGCACCGAAGGATGATCCAGACTTGTGCAATTCCACAATTCTCTTCCTGATATCTTGGCTGATTTCTTTAGACTTTCCCATGAAGTCAGAAGCTTCCAAAGATGTGACATAATCCTAGTGTATGTAAACTTTTGACTTTGCAGAAAGTAATAAAATTGCCTTAAAATTTCTCTCATTATTTTGGCATTTGGCAAATATAAATAATTTTGGTTCCTAATTGACCTAAAACAGGTAAGGTTTTTTTCTGATTTCATGTCAGATAGTAAGAAAAACACACATATGTGTCTTTTTATATTTACCAACAGGCAAATGACCTCAAGGATAGGTTCCTGGAAAGGGGATATCCTCCATCAGTATTGAAGCCTGCATTTAAGAACGCACTTAGGAGTGACAGGAACCATCTATTGAACCCGAGGGGACCAAGAGATGAGGAAACCAAATTTAGGATAATAGGCACATATGACAACTGAAACAATGATGTAATGAAGATCTTGCGGAGACATTGGGGTATATTGCATTGTGATAAAGATCTAGCTGACTGTCTCTCAAAAACTCCTCAAGTGGCATATAGAAGAGGAAGATCATTGAGGGATAGGCTGATTCACAGCCACTATACGTCACCAAAACCAACAGGAACATGGTTAGAACGTAAACCGTTGGGAATGTTTAGATGCGGAAGATGTACATTTTGCAAGTATATCTGTCAGACAAAGGAGTTTAAGAGTTCGGTGACAGGGAAGACCAATGCGATTCGAGATTTTATGAATTGCTGTACCCAGGAAGTTGTTTATCTCTGTAATTGTAGTTGTGGTAAACAATATATAGGTAAGACGACCAGACAGTTAAAAATCCGCATTGGTGAACACTTAGGGGATGTGCGACATAGATGTGACACCCCTCTTGCCAGGCATATCTGGATGGAACATGAGGGAGATTCCTCAGGTATGATGTTCCTGTGTATGGAAAAGATAAACTCGACAGTGAGAAAGGGAAATCTTGATAAAAAATTACTTTGTAAGGAAACAGAGTGGACCTTTAGAATGAAAACGATACAGCCAGAGGGTCTTAATGAACTTCTATATTTTGGCTGTTTTATTTGAATCCTCCTGGTGTATATGTATCTTTGATATCCTGTAGGCTCATAAGGATAGAACTGTATCTGGGCAGAATAGCCATTAGGATTAATTATTTTAGGGATCGTATATATTCTTGATCCCGAAAACTTTATACTCTTGAATACATCTGTATTGATTTATCTTTTTGAAATGATGGTTCTCTGTGTTTTATTGGGTATCCCTTTATTGGATTCTCGCAGGGATATATTTGGCCCAATGAGAATATGTTGATATACTAAAACGTCTTATTATCTGACCACCAAGATGGGATGTAGATGTGTATAACCTGTATATTGTTTGCCCTTAGTGGTATGTATAACTTATATCTAACTACTAGGATGTAATCTGGGTTTGTAAGCGGGGTTCCACCTGCGGTTGATGGTGTATCTCATCTCCCTATTTAACATCCTTGAGAATTGAGATGGATGTGGTGGGAGAGTCTGAATAGGACGTGCGTTGGTTGACGCGTGCGTAGATGATCCTGGCAAGTAATGATGCCGGCGCATGCGCAGTGGAAATGTGACGCCGAGTGTTCGGCGCACGCGCGGTTGAGCGGTGCTGGTTGTCATGGTGCCGCTCTCCGCCAACGCACGCGCAGTAGTAACCTGAAGACGCCGAGTTATCGACGTGTGCGCGGCTGAACGGCGCTGGTTGTCATGACGCCGTCCAATGCCGGCGCATGCGCAGCAGCGTTTTGAAGACGCTGAGTGGTGAGTACACCTGAAGGCGGTAAATAGTGGTAACTTATTTAAGACGGGATACAGGACATAGAGATACCAGCTTATCAAAGAGGCTACTATCTTGAGTCAGTGTGACGTCCCGTAGGAGATCCTCCTGATGAACCCCATAATATGGAGGGGGGACACGCGTCGAGGATAAGGTTTGATGTATCTTGAAATGATGCTGGATAAATGTATCTTATGTTCCCTACACGGACGATAGATATAGACATTTACCCTATGATTGAAAGAAAAATTGCAGTATTCATATCAGTGGACTGTGAGCCTTTGAGTACTTTATATGGGACTTTATATGAATGATGATAACTGTGTTTGGATTTTGAGTTGATATATCCTTAAACACTGTACAGAAATATATATATGCTAATGTTTCTGGTGTTTGATAGGGACACAAAGTGATTCAATAGGGTGAGCCTACAAAGACTAGCCGTCCTTATCGGGACGATTACTTGGTCTATTTGAGGATAAGTGTAGGGAAAGTAGATAGGACAGTGTGTTTTATATATATTGATTTAGATAGATTTTGGCTACGTAATCGTATTTTATGGGTCTATATTAAAAGTTATATTTTAGAGTTTGGATTTGTTTAGGATTTTCTCAGTGACTGGTTTGTTGTTCCAAATCCATATAGATACTATTAGATTCTGAGGATTTTTTTCTGTGATTTTTTTATATAGTGTATGTAAACTTCTGGTTTCAACTGTAGATAATTACACTTATATATTACACTCGGTCATTTTTTTATTGAGGAAAATGATCAAGTACAATATATAAGTGTAATTATCTACAGTGGTGAGCGTAACATAAACAAGAATGGCAAAAGTATGTGGATCTTTCCTTTCAGTATCTGATATGGCTCCTTGTGCAGAAATAATTGCATCTAACTGTTTCTGGTAATTGTTAATAGATCCTGCATATCAGCTTGGAGAAATCTTACCTATTTCTCTGTACAAAACAGATTCAACTCTGTTATGCTTAGTTGATATCAGCATTGAAGGTTCATCGCTGGTTCCATTGGGAATGATGGAAAAAATAGCACAGCAAGTTGTGTTATCTTTTTGTCAAAGCAATGGACACCACGGTGGAAACCTAACAGACTAAATGTATTCAATATGGTCCATCAAGCATTGTTGGGGTCCGTTGTGAAACAGATCCCTTTGGGTCCGTTTGCACCTCTGCGACGGAGTTCGGAGCAGAGCCGTTTAGTCTAGAAACTGCCCTGCACAGCATCAGTTTAATTGCAACTTCAGGCAATGTTTGATGACAATAGCTTGACCGACAGCTTCTAGCTGCAAACTTGACACAATAAACATCTACCAGATTTAAACAGGCATCCTCAAACTGTGGCCCTCCAACTGTTGGAAAACTACAACTCCCATCATTCCCACTGATATAGAGTATATAAATGCATGATGGGGTTGTAGTTTCCCAACAGCTGGAGGGCCGCAGTTTGAGGATGCCTGAATAGTGCAGAATGTGAGCACCACTGCTTAACCTTATTCACTTGCTACAGCTTATCACTAGATGGCAGCACTATGATTATTATTATTATTATTATATTATATAGTTAAAGCTTACCAAATTTTTTTGGGTCCTTTGGATCCGTTATTACGATCCCAAAACGGTATAAAATTGCAGGGGATAAAGTTGTTTAACAACAGATGGTAAATAAATTTATATGTAAATGCTAAATATACAAACTTAAATTAAAAACAAACTAAAAAAATATTCTGGCATAAAAATGCAATACAAAATACATGCTCAGCTTACAGAATGTAGGTAAAAGACGACTAATAGTGATAGACCATTTCTCTACAAATATTTCATCCTTTAGGAAATCTGATGTTAACAGTTAGGCTATGTTCACACGGCATAATTGTGGCAAGCACAGTACGGCCACAATTACGGCGGGAGATATGGGATTCGCGCTGAACTATGGATTACCGTAATTTCGGCGCGCATCTCGCTCGTATTAGAGCACAAATACGACACAAAATGCACACCGAAATTTGTCTGTGTTAACATACCCTTAGTATTCAGGATGTTTCATGATCTAACAATTGGTAGTATATGTCATTATGTGTTTACTCCTTACTGTACGTGGAAATAACTTTTTAATGCTTTCTTCTATATATACTGTGTATCATATTGAGATTGGCATACTGTTTTAAATGTGGCTGTGAAAATGAAAAATGTATTTCTTTCCAACAATCTGCAACTTTATCTGAAAATGTTTCATTTTTACAAGGAATCCTGGATTAAAGCACCCCAAAATGTGTTACTCATTTTCTTCCAAGTTCGGCAATACCCTATATGTGGGTGCTAAGTGCTGTTTGGGCACATGGCAGGGCGTACACGGGAGGGAGCGCTATTTGGCTTTTGGAATGCAAATTTTGTGAGTGCAATGTCACATTTACAAAGCCCTAAAGTACCATAAGGCCATGTTCACACGGCTTAATATGGGCCGTATTTCGGTCCGTAATTACGCCCGAAGTGCGCCAATTACGGGCCGAAAACGCCCATTCATTACGGTAATTCACAGTTCTCATAGAGAACTATGGATACGTCTCCTCTCCCCGCCCGGCGAAGCACGCCGAGGGGGAGATAAGTGACATGTCACTTTCTAGCGCGTATACGCGCCGCTAGCAGTGATAGTCTATGGGCCGGCGAGTGCCGCCCCCCGCTCCCTCGTCCCCCCCACACGGCGTAATTGCGGGGCGTAATTACGCCCTGCAAATACACCATGTGAACATAGCCTAACAGGTGAAACCTTCCAGCAGTTGCCCCATTTTAGATTCAGCACGCCTGATGGGTCTCATCTAGGGGTGTATTGTGCATTTTGAGTGCACAGGTGTCCATAGTTCGTTTTAGCACTGGGCCATGAAAATGGGGGAAATAAACTCAGTCCCGCTATTGTTTTTTGGGTTTCATTTTTACAGCATTCGCTGTACGGTATTAATGACATGATAACTTTTCTATGTGGGTCGATACAATCACAACGATACCAAATTTGAATATTTGTATGTGTTACTGCTTTTACAAAATAAAGACACTTTTATTCAAAAGGGAAAACACGTTTTTGCTGCGCCTTAGTCTGAGAGCCATGACTTTTTTATTTTTCTATGTAAGGAGATGTGTAGGGGCTTGTTTTTTGCGGAATTAATTGATGTTTTTATTCATATCATTTTTGGGGGGGACAAAGCTTTTTGATCTGTGTTGCAGTGTAAGCGGCGTGATGATGTCGTGATGATGTTCCCTGCAGACAGGGAACATGGAAAGGTGAGTACCTTTTATTATTTTATTTTCATTACTTACCGGGGGCAACTACCTGGCTAAAGGGTGCTACTACCTGGCTACAAGAGGCTTCTACCTGGCTACAGGGGGAAGCTGCCTGGATAGAGGGGGCTACTACCTGGCTAGAGGGGGCTTCTGCCTGGCTACAGGGAGCAGCAACCTGGCTAAAGGGGGCTACTACCTGGCTACAAGGGGCTTCTACCTGGCTACAGGGGACAGCAACCAGGCCACAGGGGCTACTAGCTGGCTACAAGGGGCTTCTACCTGGCTAGAGAGGGCTACTACTTGGCTAGAGGGGGGCAAAAAACTTAGCTAAAGGGTGCAGCTACCTGGCTAAAAGGGGCAACAACCTGGCTAGAGGGGGCACCTACCTGGCTAGAGAGGGCTACAACCTGGCTAGAGGGGGCAGCCACCTGGCTTGAGAGCGCTACAACTTGGCTAGAGGGGGCAGCTACCTGGCTAGAGAAGGCTACAACCTGGGTCGAGGAGGCAACAACCTGGCTAGAGGGGAAACAACTTGGCTAGAGGGGCTTCTGCCTGGCTAGGGGGGGCCCCAGCAGCTAACCTGGCTAGAGGGGGCAGCTACCTGGCTAGAAAGGGCTTCTGCCTGGCTAGAGGGGGCAGCTACCTGGCTAGATGGGGCTACTAACTGGCTAAAGGGAGCAGCTACCTGGCTACAGAGGGAATCTACTGGCAAAACCCTAATTTAGCTTTCTTCCACAGTCGTTACACACTTAGGGTGTGGCTTTTTCAAAGGGGGCATGGCTCACTGACAAGAGGGCATGGCCATTCAAATTTTTGCCGCAGCGCGCGCTGCACCCACAAATCTCCCACGTACCCACTTCCAAAAGTAGTATGCTTTAAAGGCAAAATCAGCCTGGAAATCTCCAGGTGACACTTCAAGAGGGGGTGGGTAACTCTGTTAAAAAAACTAGATAGTATTCTTTTAACAACAAAATCCCCGTAAAAAATGAGAAAAAAAAAGAACCAATTAATGTGCACTTTTTTGAAATCCATATAAATGTATTCAATGTCATGGGTACTTTGCCAGGACTCAATATGGCGGCTTCATGCGGTGCGTACGCAACGTGTCTTCCTGGCTCCGCCCCTTGATGTGCCGGGTGACGTCGCTGACGTAGTGAGAAGTTACCGCCCCGGGGGTTTGGAGGTTGCGGTGCGGAGTGTCACCCGGGGAAAAAACTGAGCGGCGTGCTGGAGGTGAGTGGGCAGGCGAGCCGTGGCCCCGGGTCTCCGTAGATGCGATTCACCCACTTTCCCGGACACCGGCGCTGGAGTCAAGGTCAAGGGGGGGTTAAAAAATGGGGGATGCTGGCACTTCTTTAAAGGGCCCCCGACCATATAAACTGGGGGATCGTTGTCGGCCCCGGAGGCTTCGGGGGGCACCGAATAGGGCAGGACCTGTAACCGGGAAAAGTATCCCAAAAGTGGAGGGGTGGTTTGGCCCCGAAGGGTGGGGTGGGTGCACTGGTGTGTGGGGCTGACACTGGTGGGGGGCGCGGGCTGGTTGGCATTGGAGGTGGAGCTGGCTGGCACTGGTGTGAGGGGCTGACACTGGTGGGGGGAGCTGGCTGGTTGGCATTGGAGGTGGGGATGGCTGGGATGGTGTTGGGGGGCTGACATGGTGGGGGGGGCGGTGGTGGTTGGCATGGGGGTGGGGGATGGCTGGCAGGGGTGTGAGGGCGAACTGGTGGGGGGAGCTGGCTGGGTGGCATTGGAGGGGGGGGTGGGGGCATGGTGTGAGGGGCTGACATGGGGGGGCTGGTGGGTTGGCACGGGAGGTGGGGCTGGTGGGTTGGCACTGGTGGGGCGGCTGGCTGGTTGGCACTGGAGGTGGGGCTGGTGGATTGGCATGGTGGGGCGGCTGGCTGGTTGGCACTGGATTTGGGGCTGGTGGGTTGGCACTGGTGGAAGGACTGGCTGGTTGGCACTGGTTGACTGGTAGGATTGGTGGGTTGGCACTGGTGGGGGGGGGGGGGGCTTGGTTGAGGGTAGGACTGGCATTGCACTGAAGGGGGGGGGTTTGGCGGGGAGGGTAAAATGGTTTGGACGGCTCTACAGCCAAAAGCTGATTCAAACCAAAGTTCTAAAAAACTGGTGCTGTTTGTTTTTCATCGGTTTATTTTAGTTTTTTTTAATGTCTGAAATTTGTTGGCGTATGCCCAGAAAGTATCCATTTAACAGAGGCGAAAACCGATACAAATGGGCGCCCGTTCTATTTGTCTTTTCTGTCGGATTTCTGCTGTTTGTGTAAAAAAAATAAAATAAAAATAAATTGTGACATCCGATGGAACGAAGCTGAACTGAGAGAAACGAAAAACCCCATAAAAATCAATGGGCGACCTTTTTGTTCTGTTTTTCTCATTGCAAAACGGAATAAAATAACCAACAGTCGCTGGCGGATGTGAACCAGGCCTCAGAGCCGACCCTTTTTTTGCACAAACCCCTCGATTTTAAGACCAGCCCCCCCGTTTGGATCAGTTTTCCCTTACTCAATAAAAAAATCCCTAAAAAAGGGGTGGCCCCCCTTTATGCTTAGGTTTTGGGGAGGGTACGGGATCCCCAACCCCACTGATTAGAAAGTGATGGCAGATTCTAGCTTTGTGCCACCACTTTATAAGGGCGCGTTCACATTGTAGACTCGGTCGCTGATTCTGCTGCGCATTTGGCGCTGAATCTGACTGCAATCCACCTCACATTCCTGCTAATGGGACTGGGAGGAAACCCCCTAGAGATGGTGGATTGGGGATGGCAGAGGTCAATATGGATTCATTTTCTATTTTAGCACAGAGGGAGGTGTTTTTTTTTTGTTTTTTTTTTTTTTAAGTTCGGGGAAAAACCCAAGACTTGGATAAGAACATCTTTTTTATGTTAATAAAAGTGTTTGTTTCCCAAATCATAATACGCGGCTAAAAAAACTTTGCACCCCTTCCTTTAAAAAAGAAACCGTCAATTTTTTTTTGCCCCCCCGGCTGAGGGAGCACAAACCAAATTTCAGACCTGCGTTTTCCAGCGCTGTGTCCCCTTTTTGTAAGAGGGAATTTGTGTATTTAATCTCCAAATCTGTAGTTTTTTTCAGCCCGAAGGTAATTCGAAAAAAGTCATTCAAAGGCCTCGTTTACCAAAGCTTATTTGGGCGCTGACGGAGCCTATCGTGCCGGTTTTTCCTGCAGTCGGCTCCCAAACCTCCCAGCCCTTACGGTAATTCCCAAACCCTTCTCATAGAAAAATGTGGTTCCCGTGCTCCTCCCCCCCTCAGTGAATCCGCCGGGGGGAATAAGTGACATTCAATTACTTAAGGGGGGTACGCGGTAGATAAACAGCCTTTTTGGGGCCCGGCAAATTGGGCCCCCCGCCCCCCTCACCCGGCGCCGGTTAAATTGCGGGGGAAATCTGTCCCCCCCCCCAATTACCCGGCAATAACCTGTGAACAGGGGGAAAGAGCAGTTTTTTTTTTCCCCAAACCCCCCCCCCCCCCACCTCAATGATAAAAATTGATAGTAGAAAATGTAAAAAACTCAGTGGGGGAGAGCCCTTTGGTGGGGGAGCAAACCTGTATGAAAAAAATTTGAGGGGGAAATGCCTAAAAATGCTGAAACTTTCAGAATAAGGGGCACAGTGCTGGGAACAGCGGTTGCATAGCTTTGGCGCCCCCACAAAGGGGGCATAATCTGTGTGACAGGTTTTCTTTAAATCCTCCTCTACAATGTTCTGATAAAAACGAATTCTTTGTGGGATGTGACATGAGAAAAAAAAATCCCAATCTTTTGGGGATGCAACGTGACCAAAAAAGTCAAATTTTTTTTTTTTATCTACGTTCACCAAATGGATAAATAATGTTACATTTAATAGGTGAGACTTTTAATTTTTATTTGTAAAAATTCAAAATGGGGATGTTTTGAACATTAGGTTTTGTTCGAAGATTGGTCCCAAAAAAGGTACAGACCAAGCGTATTTTAGTCGAGGGACTCTCATTCTTTTTTTAACCCTTTTAGTGTCACAGTACTCTATTTCAGCAACTAAGTGGTTAAATGCGCGGGCTCTGAGGTATTGGCGATTTTGGCTACCAATATAAAATTTTGGCGTTCCCCGCACAGGGTCGCCCACGCCCTACTCCCCCTTTCCATAGTAATTTTCGATAAAGGGGCAGATGTCAGTGAGGGGAAAAATGGGGGACTGTAAAAAACCGCTATGGTCATTGCACGAGGGGTTGTATATGCATAAGACCCCTGCAGTCTGTATTTAGTGTTGTTAGTGCTGCCTTTTTTTTTGAAAATTTTAAGGCCAGGTTCACACCAAGTGTCAGCACCAAAAACTTGTTACTGCATCGGAAATTCCATGCAACTAGGGAAAACCCAAAGTCCCAGGGGATCTTGCCTTCTATACTTTAGGGTGACAGGGTTTTGCCCGGGAAAAGATGGAAAGGATTTTACTTCGGCTTTCATTTTATTTTTTGATGTTTTCTTAAGGTCAGATTATGTGCCTAATCCTTCACCCAAACAAGTGTCAAAAACGCTGTGTGAACGTACCCTTAAAGGGGTTGTCTCCCCTACTCGATTCCCCTTTTCTCAGTCCCGTTTCTCAGTTTCATTTTTTAATTCCGGGTGTGTTAATGGGTTTTACTGATTTTACTGGGCCATGATGAGCGCTGAGGACACCCGTCCCCGTGTATAGGACCAGTGCTGGCAGCCATAGGGGGGTCGAACAGGTCTGTAGCGATGCTACCAGCGCTGGCCCGCCAAAATTTGGGGAGATCGAAAGGGCTGTCTAAAAGCACCAAAGGGTGGGAGCTTATCGGGGGGAAATTTAACAGGTTGCACTATACGACCCGAGGGGCTGATGCAGCCCCCCAAGAGGAAATTCGAATGGTAGGGACACCCGGGTTTAATGGACGATATTGCAAAGTGACTTGTTTTTGCAAGATCTTTCACATAGAAAGCAAACGAGGTAGTGAGACAACCCCTTTAAATCTTTTTTGTTCCTCTTTCAGATATTATACATGTCCCTTTTTGTACCCCTTTCGTTTATTATAATTAGCCACCCCGCGTGATATTTAAAGCCGGTGATCACGGAAAGGGGGTAACATGGTGGATTCATTTGCGCCTTGGCCCGTTCTTTTTTTTTTCTCCTTGTTTGCCCTTGTACTATAAAGAAACTAAAAGCGAGTGCTGCTCGCCTTGCCCCCTTCAGTGCGGGCTCGCCGCGTGGGGCAGAAGTAGGTGTGCCGGGGATTCATACTAAACGATTCGGATCTGTATGTGTCACCTGTAGTCTGCGTTGTGTTCCCAATGCGAGATAAAGAAAAGACACAGAACAGCGCGCCCTAATGCAGTGATATTGGTTTTAAAAAGTAGCTTAGTATATATGTTGTTGTGTACTTAACCTTAGGAGGTTGTGCTTAAGAGGCGCTACACTCAGTAGAATTTTCCAATAGGGAACCTGATGCTAAAGCCCGCAGCAGCGATACCCGTGGCTCTCCTCTCTCCGGTCGGGATGTAGAGAATTGTTAATGTTGTGACACTTCACTCACGTTTGGCCGCCATCCTGGACCGGCTCAGGGCTTTACCTCACAGCAACGCCGTCTTTGGTAAACGGAATGGCACACACAGGCTTCGTCTTCACCTGGCCTCAGCCAGCTTTATTGAGGCACAGGTTAAATTTACAACAGTACACAGGATAAACAAAAAACCTCAGGCCGTCAGGCCACTAACTAAACTTATACACATATAGCCCTCAACTACCAGGGCTCTGTGCCTACTGCACAGCACCACAAACACATTGGCTTGCCAGTCTTTACTGGTTCTGGCTTCTCCTAAGCCACCGGGGGGCCAGAACCTGTCTCCAGCTCCTTTGCAGCTCCACACTCTGGTAGCAGACCACGCCCCCCTTAACACCTGCAGGCTAAGGGCTTTTATAGCCATCCAGGGACTGACCTAAAATCTGGCCTGGAACGTGCGGATGGCCTACCACCCAACGCTATGACCGTCCTGGGAAAGGCAACCCGTCACTAGCCACATAGCAGCCATACTTACTACCTGTGTCGGTAACCTAGGGTTACTGATGCTAAATGGTTGCCTTCCCCCACCGAAGCTAGGACTTCGGTGGCATGTCTGCAGCAGGTCTCCTGCTGTATGCCACCTAGTGGCAGAACCCTGCGACTGCCTAATGTTGCTCTGCCACAATGTGTACATACAGGGTTAATGGCCAGTAACCTTTGTAGTTATCATGGACGGTACACCACGCTGGACTTAATAGAAATAGTTGAATCAAACGAATACTTTTATTTGGTCATTCATGGAAAACGCGTTTCATGCTCTACGCACTTCATCAAGTGCCATGTGTGCTGCCATCTAACAGCCGCAGTGGATTTGGGCTGTTTGGCAGGTGGGATCCAACATGTCTCTATTGCCGAGTCTGAAGGACTCGTACGTATTTATAAGCCAAACCAGGAATGGGTCCAGACACAGAAGAGGTACAAGCCCTCATCCTTTTTCTCTGTGTAGGCTCCACTCCCGGTTTTGGATCACAGATACTGCTGCACATACATGTTAAAACTGTCCAGTCAGAGCAGCTTTAAGTTTTCCAGAGCAGTAAAAAAATATATATATAAGCTGCGCTCTGGTTGCTATGGGCAACAGACAGTTTTACACCAAGGTTGAATTCACACAGCATTTGGCCGGCGTATAGCAGCGGGAACTGTGTGCACCGCTATCCACGGGTGATTTAGAAGTACGTGCTAGCCAGCGCTCTATGCCTGACCCCCATTCACTTTCCCCGGCGCGTTCTCTTCACTTCTTTCTCATGGCGCGCAGTAAGAATGGGGGAACATGCTGTAAAATCATAGCTGTCAATGAGTACTATGGTTTTTACTCTAATTGCTTGTTGTACTTCAGGCGTATTGCAGCACAGTTTATTATTATTAAGTATTTTAGAGCGCCATTGATTCCAGGGCGCTGTACATTTGAGGGGGTTACATACATTACATAAGTCAAACGAGTACGGTGATAAGTGAATGACCATTGGCACGACAGAGGGAGAGAGGACCATACCCGCGAGGTCTTACAATCTACAAGGAGGGGGAAAGCGACAGGAGGTGAGGGGCAGACATGTTTGTGGAGGAAGTAGTGACAGCAAGGTTAGTGTAGGTTTATAGGCAAGCTGAAGAAATGGATTTTCAGGGGTTTCTTTTGAGGTGGTGAAAGGGGGGGAGAGTCTGAGGTGTTGGGGCAAGGAGTTTTCCCGAGTGTGGGTGAAGCAGGAGAAGTCTTGGAGATGTTGTGTGAGGAGCTGATAAGAGGAGACGAAAGAAGGGTCCTGTGAGGAGCGGAGGTTGCGTGAGGGGAGATATTTGGAAATTAGGGCAGAGTTGAGGAGGGGAGGGTTATTGAGAGCCTTGTAGGGCAGGGTTAGTAACTTGAAATTAATTCGCTGGGCAATAGGAAGCCAGTGAAGGGATTGGCAGAGGGAAGAGGCAGAGGAGTAGCGAGGAGAGAGGTGGATAAGACGGGCAGCAGAGTTAAGGATGGATTGGAGGGGAGCAAGGGTTATGCGCCAAAGTGCGGCCCCCAGTTACGCCGCGTGAACATACGCTTAGACGGTTTTCATAAATGAGGCCAGTGTGTGAAATCCAACTTCATGTCAGCGCACTGCCATGCTGTGTATACTAGTGATACGAAATTCCTATTGTTCTAACCTTTTAAAGCGGTTGTCCACATTAGTTTTATTAGGTGTAGAATAGGACATGATCCAGTTTTCAAATATACTTGTGTTAAAAATTCTCCTCTATACCCTCTTTACACCAATTCAGTAGGACCCTATCTAGAAAAAAGATGATACAACCCACATTCCGGTCCATAGCAGTAACTCCTATGGGCTAAACATGGCGGCACGTGACCTCCCGGCATTATTAGCAGCAGGGTCACATGGTAAGTTAATAGGAATAACGGTGGATTCATTATTAAAACATGGTCACTCCAGCAACTTCCTCACGGTGAGTAGTTACATGGGGGTCACATGACTTTTTTTTTTTTTTTTTTGGTCCATACAGTGACTCTAGGACCATTTATTATAGTCTGTAATATGGGCTATACCATTTTTTTTTTTTTCTAGACCAGGGACTACTACACTGGAATAAAAGAGGTACAAAAGCAGAATTTTTAATACATGTGTAGTAGAATTTCATTGATTTTCTATTACATAATTTATAAAAACTGTGCATAAGGAAAAAACCCTTTAAATGGGTTTTTGACAAATTACATTGATTGGGCCGTTCTTTTTTTTTTTTTTTTTTTTTTTTTTTAAAGCAAAAAAACTGGTTGAGAAGGGGAGAAAAGGTAAAAAAGTTAACTTTTATATAAATAGTGTCCGTTAGTATATAAAGTCGTATACCTATATTCCTTTGGTCTAAATTTAAGCCCCTCCACATTTATAATTTTACTACGTGTCAAAAAAAAAAATAGACCAATTACCTTTAGGTTCTTTTTTTATTGATCCAAAAAATGTGCACAATCTTCACACAATAATTCCAAAGACTTTTTAGTAGATCAATAGATCAGTCCATAACCTCCTATCGGCATGCATGCACTGATAAAGACGGTAATTCCCTCGAAACGTCGCAGCTGTGCCTCACGCCTGGTGTTCAGCGTCTCCCTGCTATCTCGCTGAGAATGCATGCATGCCGATAGGAGGTTGTGGACTGATCTATTGATCTACTAGAAATCTAAGTATGCCTTTGCCATTTTTCTCCTGTTTTTGAAGTCTTTGGAATTATTGTGCACATTTTTTGGATTAACAAAAAAAGGAACATTTATTTATTTATATATATATATATATATATATATATATATATATATATATATCCTCCTGACCAGTGGACAGACTGCCAGCCATTGCTTGATGCTCCATGACCAGTGGACAGACTGCAAGACCATTTGCTTGATGCTCCCTGACAGTGGACAGACTGCAAGCCATTTGCTTGATGCTCCCTGACCAGTGGACAGACTGCCAAGCCATTTGCTTGATGCTCCCTGACCAGTGGACAGACTGCCAAGCCATTTGCTTGATGCTCCCTGACCAGTGGACAGACTGCCAAGCCATTTGCTTGATGCTCCCTGACCAGTGGACAGACTGCCAAGCCATTTGCTTGATGCTCATTAGTCAGAGCAGGGCCCATGCATGATACTCACAACCTTTTAAATGAGATTTTACAGTCCTATCAATCAATGCTGAAAGAATGGATGTTCTTTTTAGACCCAGGTAAGAATTGGTAAGAGCATAAATTGAAGAAAAATTGTCCACTCTTCTGCTCCCCGATTAATCCCCTCCCAGATTCAGAAGAATCGGATGGGCACAGGCTGGCGAGTGACGTTACCAGCTACTATCACCAGCGTTTTTCACATGCTGTGTGTTGTCATCTTAGTTTAGGGAGCACGTACTACTTCCCTAGCATGTACGTTTTTTTTTTTTTTTTTTTAAATGATTAGTGTTGTTTTTAAAGGAGAGTGACCAATGTTATTTATTCCCGAATAGTATTAGAAAGAAAAGAAAGGTACCCCCAAACCTGACAGTTCGATTGCAAGTGTAAACCCGCCCGTGGCCACTTTTAGTGGGGGGTCAAGTTGGGGGGGCCCCTTTTTTGCCGTATTCCCCCCATTGGCATGATTTATTTCTGATAGGATATGCCAAACAAAGTTTTAAGTTTAGTGGGAAAAAAACATGTGTCCATCAAGTTCAACAAAAGGGGTTTGGGAAAAAAAAGTGGGGTTAATGGGGGGGTAGGGGAAATTTTTAAGCTTTGTTTCCCTAAAATGATGCATATTTTGGACCCATAAGGAAGAAACCATTGCCTTTAAAAGAAAAATTTAATTTTTGATTTCAAAATTGGATCCAAAAATGGATCTAAAATGTTTTATACGGCTATAAGTATTAATTTTTATTTAAGGGATGTAGTAAGAGTTGGGTTTAAATCTTTCTAAAATCCTCAAATGTTCCCGCTGTGAAATGGTTTATTTGGGGGCTTTTTCCCCAAAATTCCCGGGTTTTATGGTTTAAGAAAGTTTTCCTTTTGTAGATCTTGCAGTTTTTTTTTTTTTTATGAAATAGCTTTTTATTTTTATTTTTTTTTAGGGGCACCCCTGGGACCGAATATCTCAAGAAAAACCAGGAACCTTTTTGTTTTGAGAAAAAAGGTTGGTTGGAACTCTTTCCCCTTTTAAATCCCCTGGGAGTTTGAAGTACCCGAAAAGTCACGACCCGTTCCCTTTCAGGACGGAGAAGGTTTCAGGGTTTGTTTTGAGACAGGTGGAGTCCCCCGAGGTGGGGGCCCGTAAAATATAAGGGTTGATGGGGGAAAAATCCATCAATTTTCGGGTGTCTATGGTGGGATTTACCCTTTTAAAAAAAATAAATTATTCAAAATTTAACCCCCTTTTAAAAATTTTGGAAAAATTTTTTTTGTTTAGTGATTGGTCAAAGACAGCTACCACTGGCACCCGGTGGAACCAAAATTGACTTGGAGGGTTTGGTTTTATTTTGTTGTGTGTTTTTGGCGGAAAAAAAGAAATGGTAACAAGCATCTGGTGATGTGGGGCACAGGGTTTTTAGATTGTGGACGGTTTTTTTTTCTAATTTGGGCCAAAAAACCCTTTTTTAGTGACATTCCCCCCCTTTGGAAATTTTAGTTATTTGTTTTCAGTGCCTCCTGTGTTTGTTGCCTTTAAAAGGGGAAACTCTCCTGGTTTAAAAAACCTTTACCCAAAAAGAATTATCTGATGGGAAATTTTTCTCCGCTTTAAAAGAAATAGCCTGTCGTTCAGCTGTACGTAATAGAAACATGTGAATGCTGCCTTTTCAGCGTCGTGGAGGTTTAGGTGGGTTTTTGTTTTTTGTGTTTTTTGTAAACATATGGAAAAATTCCCTTTTGTCTGTCTGCCTTGTATATGAGAGATTAGTTTTTTAGAATCCATTTTCTTTTGACAATTTTATGTCACAGAATTAATAGGGAAATCCCCCTAAAGGGGAGGAGTGGAAATTTTTCGGGGAATCCGAAAATTTTAAAGGGGCTGACCACCCACCCTTTTTGTGTGCATTTTACATTTGCAGGGGGAGATCCCAAACAAAGTCCCCTGGGATCCCCCTCCCACAAGCTGTGTCAAAGTATGAAAACCTTTAGATGTTCCCCCCGATCACTTAAAATAGGGCTTTTCATCTTGTTATTTTTTGTGCACCTGGCCCTAAGTGGCACAGAAGGGTAAAACCAAAAGGTTTTTTCAATTTGTTTGACGTGTCAGTTTTATGTTTTTTTTATTGAAAAAAAGTAATAAAAAAGGGGCGGGAAAGGAGGGACAATGTTTAAATCAGAGGAACCGGTAGATTGTGAAAAGATGGGGATGGTACATGCCCCCTTTGTAGCCTCTTTTAATTTGGGCACAAATAATTCTTAAAAGTCTACAAAAAGGGAGTGTGAACCCTTAAAATTATTAAATTTTGTTCACAGGAAAGTGACCACCCACTTTAAGACCGCTTCTACTTGATTCAGCATATTTACAGCAGTTATTAAAAAAAAACATTTCTTTTTCAAACCCTTTAGTTATGTTTTTGAAACATTTTATTTTATTGTAAATGAAATTTTGGTTTTCCCCTTGAGTGTTAAAACCTTTTGGGAGGGGGGGAGAGGGGGTGGAAAAAGCTTAGTTTTATTACATTCTGTATTTTGGGAAAATTTGGGTTTTTAAAAGGGGGTTTTTATGAAGTTTAAAATTTACGGTGGGAAAATTTGCAAATGAAAAAAAAAAACATTTTTAAAATTTATCATTATTAAAATTCTGCACCCTTTTTGTTTAGTGTCTTTTTTGTGTTTAGTTTTTTAAGTCACTCCCGGGGATAAAGACCCGGGTGAGAAACTCCCCGTCCCGGTGGCCCCATGCCAGACATAAAATTTCCCTTTAGGCCCATGATGGTTAAATTCCCCGGGGCTTTCATTTTTTCCGTCCTTTTTACTCTTAGTAAATTTGTTCCCAAGATGCAATAAATTAAATTTAAAGGAATCAATAAGGGTTTTTTGCATTGATTTTTAAAAAAAAAAATAAAAATCCAAAAGGGTTTGGGTTCCCGCAGGGATTTGAACCGAGGGAATTTTTGTTTTCATTGAAGCGAAAAATTTACCTCTGGGACATTTTAAACTTTTCGCAAAGGTTTAAAAAATAAAAAAGAAACCTTTTTATTACTAGAGAAAAGGGGGGAAAGGCCCGGTGATGCCAATTTTTTGGGTTTACATGAAAGCAATTCCCAAAAAATTACACGGCCCCCCTTTTGGGGGAACGAGCGAAAAAAACTGGATGCAGGAGGTTGGGCATGAGATCGTGGAAAAACCCTTTAAATTGTTTTTTTAATTTTGTTTAAAAAAACGAAATTTTGGGCAGAGGCGCCCTTCTGTGAAAAAATTTACTTAGATTGTAAATAAAAATTTTTTGGGCCTGGGCCACCTGTTTCGGTTGTATTTGCGGTACAACCCCTTTAAGGCTTTGGAATTCAAATAAGCTGTGCCGCTGTATCAGCCCGAAAACTGGAAAGGGTTTTTCCCGTCCGGTTTTCCTTTTGTGAACAATGATAAATCAAATCTCCCTTTTCCCAAAAACAGCCCCCAGTTTAAAGGAAAATTCAAGAAAGTAGCACTGTGAGGGGCCCTCCTCCTTTTAGTGCCCGTTTTATTTCTTTAAAGCATAAAAACAATTAAATTTTTTAAACCCCAAAAAGGTTTTTAGGTCTTTGGGTGAGCGGGAAACCAGGGGGTAAATACAATTTTAAAAAGGGCTTTTGTTGCTAGTAAAAAACAGCGGATTTAAAAGGGTTTCGTGTTTTGTTACAAAAGGTTTCAAATAAGGGTTTGTTACACGGGGGGTTTTGGAACGATTTTGGGGGGCAGTGTTGGACCCGTTTTAATGCTTTTAAAAAAAGTTTTGGTCAATCGGATCAAACCCTAAATGGTGGGGCTGGATCCATGTTGGATGCAAAACAGGACGCAAACCTTTACTTAAAATTTTTAGGGTCCCTGTTGATCTTTTGCCTCAGGAAATTTAAAGGCCAAAATTTTTGGAATTGTTCCAAAGGACGGATTGAAGACGCCGTGGACACGCCCCTTTGGCAATTAAATTTTGTGAAAAGGTACATGTTTTTTCATTGTTAGTGCGGGGTTTGGGTTTTTTTTCAGTGTGTTTTTAGGCTTTTTGGTTTCATCTGAAAAGGGCTATCTTTCCCCGTATTTCACAGGTTGTTCTAAAAGTTTTTTGGGGCAAATTTTAAAAAGGGTTGTTCATACCTTTTATTCTTTTTTACCTTTGTCCTGTTTCTTTTGGTTTTATTTTGAAATTTAAGGGGGTGTTTTCGGTTTTATTGGTTGCGTAAAGAAGCAAAGGTTTTGTCCTTTGATTAGCCCGGGGTTTCTATTTTTGGGAGATTAAACAGGTCTGTGCCTATAGGACGTGAGGATGATTTGGCCCTTCAAGAGGGGATATTAGGAAACGGTTTGGCAGTTAAGAAAATTATATTGAAAGTGCTTGTTTTTAAGATTTTAAAATAAAAAGAAAAACCCTTTTGTTTAGAAAACCCTTTAAACCATTGTTTTTGGGTTTTTGTTCAGTAATTGGGGTTTGGGGGCATGGTGGCCATGGGTCAAGGGCCTGGAGGTTGAGTGCAAATTTTTATTTTTTTTTTTGAAAGATTTGTAAATGTGATTCCAGGGTCTTTCGGGAAACTCTCCCTTGATGGTCCTTGGTGTTGGACAATTTTTTTGGGTTTTTGGTGAAATTATTTAAATTTCCATTTCTGAATTTGGCCCCAAAATTTTGGCCCCAGGGACCCTTTTGTTTGTTTTAGGAAATTTTTCTGTAACCAATGCAAAAGTTTTAAAGGGTTTAAAGGTTTTGAGCCCGTCTTTGGGTTTTTTCCCTTTGTGTGGGACTTTGTTAATTTTTTTAAAATGCAAAAAAAAAACCTTTTTAAAAAAACCTTAAAAGGGGGTTTTTAAAATTGATTTTAAATTTTCCCAGTCCCGTTTTTTGGTTTCACTTGAATTGGGGGTGTTTTCTGGCTTACTAAGGGGTGAGGGGGAGCCCGGTCTGTAGCTATTGCAACCAAATGTGGCAGCCCATTTAGGAGAGATCAAAAGGTTGTAGTAAAAAGCAACCTTTAGGAGCTGGGTGAGCCCCTACAAGAGGAGATATTTAGAAAGGGGGGAAAAATGTAAGGGCCATATATTGTAAAATGATTTTTTTGAATTTTCTTTTAAAAAAAACCCAAACCTTATGTGAGACAAACCCCCCCTTAAGGGGAAAGGTTGGATGGCCCTTCTTTTAAAATAGTTGGAAAGGATACCAAAATTTGGGAGTGGACCCCCAAAAAAAGTTTTTACAAATTTGAAAACAAATTTGTAAAATTCCCCCAAAAAAACAAAATTTAAATTTTAAAAATAAAATTTTAATAAATTTCCCCATATAAATCCCCCCGGAAGTTTGGAAATTTTTCGCCCCCAAGGGAAAGACCACAAAAGGTGCCCTTGGTGCAAAAATAAAAGAAAACCCCCCCCGAAGGGTATTCCCAGTAAATTATTTGATTTTATACATTGATAAACAAAATCCCGTTTCCCCCCTACCCCTATCAAGAGTGTTGTTTTGGCCCAAAACAAACCTTCTTTTGTCCCCCGAAAACATATTTGGGGGGGGAAATGGTCGGGACTGGGATAGCAGTTTGATCTGCTGGTTATGTGGTTTTTTTCAGATCGATTTTCTATGATTCTTTGGGCCTGGTAGGGGGTTTTTTAAAAATTTTAAAGGGCACAGATTGTAAAACCCTTTAAAAAAAATTGATCGGTTTCTTTATTTATCAAATTGCCCCGGATGAGGAAAATGATGTTATTGTGTTTTTATAAATATTTGTACCCAAAAGAATTTCTGATTAGTTATAAAAATGTTTGGCAGGGATCAAAAAGATGGATACGAAACAAAGGGCTCACGGGCCCCTTAAATATTGCGGAATGCGGGTTCAGTGTTTTTTCAAATGTGGGAATCCCGAAGATTTAAATTTAATAAATTGCAAATGCTGTTAAAAAGGCACGTCATGGCAGCAAGGGGCCCCTTTTGTGTTAAAAATTTTCAAAAACCCGAAAGGAGGAAAAAAGTAATAAACCTGCGTTGGCGCAAAAACAGCAGGAAAGGAAATTTTAAAGGAAAATTTACTTTGTTTTAATAAATAATTATGTTTTGTAATGAAAAAAAATTTTCAGAAAACCCATAATTGTAAAAAGGGCTGTACGTGTAAAAACTATTTGTAAGTGAACCTTTTTTCAAAATGTTATATTTTAAAAAGGGTTGGTAGTGGGAAAAAATTTCATAATGTTCTAAATAAAGTATTTTTTATACCAAATTTTTATTATACCTTATTTATTATATTGAAATATTTAAATGAAGAACTTTGCAAAATTGATTATTTAAGTAACTTCAAAAAAATTAAAAGTGAATGTTTTAAGATTTAAAAAGGGAACCCGTTCATAGTTTATTTCCCCCCCTTTTGAGGGGCAGCAAAAGTTGTGTTAGGGCCCGCTTTTTTTCCCGCGGTGTCCCTTTTTTTGAAGATGCAGGGAGTTTTTTAAAAGCTTTTAAAAGATTTAAATTTGTAGTTTTCAGTCAGAAAAGGGTTTTTTCCCCCCCCTTCATGTTAGCCCCGCCAAGAGGCTAGCCCCCAACCCAACTTTTAAATGATAAACTATTTTTGAATAGGTAGAAAATGTGAATAACTGCCAAAGGGGGGAGGGACCCAGCCTTTGGTGGGCCCGGGGGTAAAAAACCCTTGTCATGAAAAAAGTTTTTTAGGATTTTAAAGGGCCCAAAGTATGAAACGGTTTTTTTGGGCTAAAAATCAAATTTTTCTTTGCTGGGTTTTTGGGGGGAAAAAAAATGAGGGTTTTTGACCAAAAACTGTTTTTTTTTAATTTAGGCCTAAATGCTCTAAAAAAATGCAGAAACTTAAGAAATTAAAAGGGGCACCCGCGCTGGAAAAAAAAGAAAGGGGGGACACTAGCTTTTTGTTTTTTCCCCCAGCAAAGGGGGGGCAACTAAACTGGGTGACCGATTTTTTTTAACATTTCAAAGCGCGGCGTGAATAAAAAACTACACCTTGGGAAGCACCCGGAAAGGGAAAAAAAGTGAATTATACCCTTTTTTTTTAATAATTTTGTTTTCTGTAATGAAACAAATTACAGTTAAAACCCCTTTAAAATTTTACCGGGCATTTTCAGAGTTTTATTTTAATTTAACCCATTCAAGTTGGGCTGTAAATGAAAATTTTGTGTTGGTAGCTGTCAAAAATAAAATAGTGATGTTTAAAAAACAGGGTTTATTGAAATTTTTTCTTTAAATTTTTAAATTTTAAATTTCTTTATTTTTTTCCTTTTTGAAAAAAAAATTATTTGTGGAATTCGCTTTCCTATAAATGTCAAATCAGAGCTTCAAGCCTTTGTTTTAAAAGTCTTTAAAAAAAAAAAAAATAAACCCCAAAAGGATTTCAGATAAAATTTTTTAAAAGCCTATGGGTATTAAGTTTTTTGGGGACAAGGGTTTGAAAGAAGGAATTTTTTCTTCCGAAAAAACGGCAGTCATCTTATACCCACCCCAAAAAATATGACCAGTGTATAAACTGAGATATTCCGAAAAGATGTGTTCATCTTCCCCCACCCCCCAAAAAATTAGCATATTTGGTGCAAAAAATGGTTTCAAAATCTATTTACTTTTACATTGAAAATAAAATTTCCAGTCAAAATAAAATAATCGTGGCTGAGAAGAAATTCATTAAATTCAAGATAAATTTGCTGTGATTTTGAAATTGTATCTCATTTACGAGGAATTACTGAACTGCTGTCAAACCCAGGTCATGATGTATACTAGTGTATAGAGCCTCAGCATCCAGGCTTGCTATAAAGGTATTAGAACCTACCTGGATTTCATGAAGTTTAGGTAGTGTCTTTTGTATGTTCCAAAAAAGTAGTAAAAGTGAGAACAAAGGGGTAGAATACTTCAATGATGTATGTGCGGATTCCTCGGTAAGGCCATCAATTCCAGAGACTATAGGCCTTAAAGGGGTTTTAGCATTTCATTAAATGGTCTTCAGAATAAGGGGACAGTGAAAACAAGCAACTTTGCAATTGGATGTCATTTAGCAAAGCTGCTTGTATTCACAGTATTCCTTATCTTGTGTTTATGTTTACACTGATATCCAGTCCTGGTCGAATCCCCCAGACCCCTCCTCCTTGGCATTTCACTAGCTGAGAGCTCATTTACATCTGTACACCCCCCGGTCGATTCAACGGAGCTGTGTCTCTCACTCGGAGTAAGGGACCGTCACATTTTCACTTTATACAGGCAGAAGAAACAGAATTACACTGAAGGGCTTACACAATCAGGAAATAGCACAATTTGTGTCGATCCCTGACTCAGAGTTAAGGGCCGTAGCATTTTCTCTCTCCACACCCAGCAGAAACAGACTGCAACAGATTCTACAATGAGAAAAAAATAACCCGTTTTGTCCGGTGCCTAAGGCTATGTTCACCACCTTAATTACGCCCGCCAATTATGCCGGGGGGCGGGGGGGAGCGGGGGAGTGAGGCGGGGCCGGCACTTGCCGGCCCATTGACTTGAATTGCCACGGCGGTATACGGCGCTAGTAATTCACATGTCCAAATTTTCTCCCCGCCCGGAGAGGAGACGTAATCCATAGTTCTCTATGAGAACTGTGAATTACCGTAATGAATGGGCTGTTTTCGGCCCGTAATTGGCGCACTTTGGCTCGTAATTACGGACCGAAATACGGCTCATTTTAAGCCGTGTGAACATAGCCTAACTCTCCTCCATAGAAGCGAGATCTGTGCCGTTCATAGAGCATCTCCAGCTGTGAGAGGAGAAGAGTGTTCAGTCTAGATTGAATGCAGCCTGTGGTATGTATACAGCTCTTACAAAATTTAAAATGGGAGGAGAGACACAGTGACATGTGGACTCAGAGAGGGAGGGGGGGGGGAGCCAGCATGAACAGTGAAGGGGGGGATGGTGTCACCCAGCTGGGAGGGGAAGAAACGCCCTGCATTACCAGAGTTGAGAAGCTGAGAGCAGTGTGAATCAGCCGAACTAAGGAAGCGATACATCCCCTTTAAGGGAATTGGATGGTGTTGTATATGTATTATGGGAACCACATAGAAGGTGGCTAAAGTAGGTGTAGAATTAAACATGAACTTATATTCTTCATCTGATATATTGTTTGATCCAGACGTGATTTCAGTTCTGATAAATATTGTACTGTAGGTTTTCATTTTCAGGACCTTGTATGTATCCGAATTTAGCATGAGGTAATGAGACACCTTTTTATAGGCCATCAGTTGAACCAGCTGATAGTATTTTTCAATAAGTGGCAGGATTGCTTTTTAATTACTGATAGATTTCAGCTGGTGTCATGATTTTCCTTGGCTTTTTGCACCTTTTTTTTCTTCATGTGTTCAATACTTTTTCCCTGTGTCACTTTTCTTTGTTTCTCATAACATAATTTATGGACATCTCTGGTTTGATTTCTTTGCCTGTATGGATTGGATGGGTTGTTACCAACATGAGAATTTCGTGTCAACACGTGTTTTTCAGCAAAAAATCGAGTTTATTCTTTAACAAAGAATAGAGCAAATATGGATATAAACTGTAGCCCAGAAGCCTACAATATGGATATAAACTGTAGCCCAGAAGCCTACAATATGGATATAAACTGTAGCCCAGAAGCCTACAATATGGATATAAACTGTAGCCCAGAAGCCTACAATATGGGTATAAACTGTAGCCCAGAAGCCTACAATATGGATATAAACTGAAGCCCAATAGCCTACAATATGGGACATTTTTTGGGGGAATCTTGCAAGTGCATATCATGCTTTTGTCTTTGATCCATATTTTCATGTGGAAGTGTCCATATTCTGCAGTGTCACTCTTAATGTGGCTTAGAGTCTAAATGTGGTGTCTGTTTTTGGAGCGTGGGAGAAAGCTGATTGTACCTAGAGAATATTCATGTACCACGAGCAGAACTTACAAACTCCATGCTGATGTTGCTCTTGGACAGGAAAAACCCCAAAGGCCCCAGCGTGCAGGTAATACCCCAAATACTGAGCCAGGGTGCTCCCTGTAAGGGGAAACCCCTTAGGGGAAACCCCAGGGTAAAACTAGAGGAGCTATTTAAACCTCTCCAGAAGCCAGCTAGATTGTAAGTAATCCAGCAGTGGGTACTTAGACCGGGGTTCACAAGTTTGTTATTTTGTCGGGAAAACCTGTGGGTCTCTGTTTTTTTGCTGTTTTATTGTTTTGTGTTTATGGAATTTTGCAAAAATTGGGCCCTTTTAATGATTTTTTACCTGTTTCCAAAAAAAAGGAACCCCGAAAAAAAGGGACATGGTGTGCTTATGTGTTTTTTGTGATGAAATCTACAGTTTATTATACGGGTTGATTTTTGTCAACAAAAAAAGTGACTTCTTGTTTTTAAAAAAATAAGAAATCCCCTAAAAATAAGTCTTAGCTCATCTTTAGGTGCAAAAATTAATATAAGACACTGTCTTATTTTCGGGGAAACGGGGTATGTAAAGGTTTTTCCTGTTTGATTAATATGGGAGTGTTGCTGTGCAGGGGCCCCACATGCGATCTCTGTACAGACTGTCCATGCAGTGTGCTGGTTTTGAGGATGGATACTGCTGCGAATGTATTATGTCAGTTATTTGGTAAACTAGGTATTGGGAGAGCAGTCTACACCCATGTGACTATGTTTTCCTCAGACCCCCTGCCAGTTTTCTTTTTCCATAACCCGTCTGAGGTTTTAGTCGCGTGTCCGCAGTTTTAAGTGCAGTTTCTTGCACTGTATGAACTGCCCCTCTGGCGGGCTTTCTTCTTCTTTTGGTTCATATACATCTCAGGTATTAAAAAAAATAACTGGGACATAGAATTTTATGATTTTCCCCCCAGTCTGAGTTAAATTAGTTAACAGTATTTCCAAATGATACCCTCCTTTTTGTAAATATTTTATTTTTTCAGGGACAGCACGAAGATATGACACTTCAAAAATGTAAGTAGTAGTGCCGCTTTAAAGTTAAATTTATGTGCCTCAAAATAAAATGGCTCAAGTCTAAACTGTGGCAAAAAAAAGTGAAAAAAGGAAAATTGTGCCCAATTTTTCTTTTTCCCTTCCAGTGTCTGTTACAGTTCTGGATGAAAGGGGAGCGGTGGTTAAAATTTTATGTGTCTTCTGCACCGCATATGGCATGGCAAAGAAGGGTTTGGGGTTAAAAATGAATAGTTTTCCATAAAGATGGTGGGAGAACAGATTGGCAACCGAAAGGGCTGCAGGGTGGCCCAAGACCCCCAGAAGTTTAACAAGACAGGATCCACTCCGAACAGAACAAAAATGTGAGATGCTGTACATTTGAAATAGCTGGCAACCAGCAAATTCAAAGTAGAGGACGACTTGTGACCTTCATTTCACAATATTTTTTTTCCATTGTTAAAAACTATTTTACATTTCTGGAACGTAAAAAAGGTTTTAATTGATACATGCATTGCTCAAAAGATTATCTGTCTTGATGTTTGGGTTTTTATTTTTTGATAAAAAATGTTTGTTTTTTTATTTTAGGGATTTTGTGCCAAAAAAAATGATTGCTGAGGTGTGCCCAGAATAAGGTACCATCATATTTTTGTTTACGGTATTACTTTTATTTGCTAGAAGTCTTGCCTGCTTGGCAGATATGGTGCCTAGACCTCAGGAAGCTAATCCCTTGTTGGAAATGTTGTGGAAAACTTGTCTGGTTTCAAATCGCCATCTCCTTAAATGTCTGTCTGTCCATATAAATGCACCAAATGCCGTGACATTAAAATCACTTGCCTAATGTTATGTAGGTCCCCCTCATGCTCCTAAAGAGGCTCTGACATATTGAGCTCCGCAGGACCACCGAAGGTGTCCTATACGTCTGGCGTCAAAGTGTTAACAGCAGATCCCTTTTATCTATAGGTTTTTTTGGGGGATTTATGAATGGATATTTATTGTTTTGTGGATTGATGCTGAATTTGGGCATATTTTGGGCCTCCATAGAGGGTTTGGGCTTTGTTTTTTTCTTTTTTCTTGCCATGATTTCACTTCTTTGAAATGTGGATTTGCCCCCCCCAGAGGGGTAATCCTTTCCTTCATGACACGGTTTTTTGGGTGCATAAGCCCGGGGAAAAGATATGAAATGCCCATCACTACCATTTATTTTTTTTTATTTATTTATTTTTGCATGATCAATCACAATGTTTAAAAAAAAATGCACCATGTGACTGGTGCTTATTTCCATTCAAGCCAATGGGACACTTTACATGCATTTTCTATATACGCATTTTGATTCCTAAACGGTGTGTAAATCGCCCATTTAAGGCATCAAAATCCACGTACCCCTCTCTGCTGTTTAAAGGAGTTGTCTCACTGTAGGTTTTCAGCCTACTTCAGTGTGTCTGACACCATGGGATTTTTGAATTCAGGGGCGTGCTTCTTGTCTGCCTCTTCTCCTCCTCCCCCCCCCCCTCCCTCAGCACAGAGACAGCTCTCCTCCTCTGACTGCAGTAACTTCTATACAGCAGGGGGAGGGCGATGGGGTTTGCTGCCAGAGTTAACCCTGTGTGTACTTGCCTAGGACTGCTCACTGCTGGATCAGCTGCACTGTGCTGCTGCTGTGGCCGAGCTCTTGCTGCTCCTCTCCACAGAGTCAGGAGACAGCAGGGAAGGGCTGATCTAGAGTGGCTATGGAGCAGAGGTCTGTGAAGCTGTGTATGCTAATAGCAGAGCAGGGGGATGTAAAGATTCCTATACCCCCTGCTTTGCATACAAATCTCCATGGACATCTCAAGCAACAACAAACACTGTTCTGTGCCATCCTCCCATCAGAACAGACACAGGGCAGCTGTGAAATGTTACTATAATCACGATGTGTCACTAATACAGCAGAGCAGGGAGGGATATCAAAGCTCCACAGACACATCATGATTATAGTAACACACTTCACTGCTGTCACATCGTACTGACCACAGATCCCGCCTCAACCCCTGCTTCCTCAATCTGTGTAGAAAGCAGGGGGGAGCAGGGCAACACAGGGTTAATCCAGGCAGCACAGCTACACAGACACAGAAGCTGGGAGTAGAGCCCTCCCCCTACCTCCACTACAGAAGCTTCACAAGTGGCCTCATACTGTGCAGGAGGGGCTCTGTGCTCTGACCTGCAGTGAGAAGCTGCTGATGTGACTGGCAGCCAGTGAGAGAAAAATCAACAGGTCAGTGGCTATAGTGATTTGAGGAGCTGATGCACTCCTACTACCAGGGATAACTCAAAATCAGTAGGACATTTGTAATGAACATATATTGCAAAGCTGCTTGTTTTTTAAAGATCTTTTAATTAAAACCCAATCATTGTAGCGAGACAACCCCTTTAAGGCATTAGGGCTGCCGGTATAGAAGTAAGAAATTAAGAATGTATGAAGCACTTGCCACCAGTGGTAGAGCTCCAAATCTACTGTCTGTTTGCAGGTATATTTCAGACTGGTAATCTTTGCCATCACACCTGAATCTACTTTAGGCTGCGTTCACCCTGGAGCAGATTTATTAAGCCTTTCCACAAATGCACCAGATTTTTCAATGTATAATAAATTTGGCTCATGTTTAGACACTTCTGTCTAATTTTACACCATTTTTTTTTCCGTTCGCTTAGATTGTGCCAAAAGTTAAGCCACGGCCCTTTCCCACAAAGCAAAATGGTCTTTAAACTGTCTTAATCACATAATGTGGCTTAAAACATGTAGGGCAGAATTCCGGCTCAATTGCCTTAGTAAACTTGCCCCATTTTGGATTTTTTTGGGACTTTAGATGTTTCACTCACATGATAAAAATTTCCAGATTTTAATGAAAGGGGTCTTTCCACTTTGCTAATCGCCGGCCTTGGTGAATGGGCAGGTGGCAGCGCTTGCACAGCTGTCCCTCGGCTATATTCAGAAGTGTCATAGAAAAGAACAGCGAAAACTGCTCACTTGTGATCATCTCCCTGTTCTCTGAGGTCAGCTTTTAGCAAGTTGTTAGTCGGCCTCTGGGATTTTGTGAAGTGGTAATACCCCTTCTATAATAAAACCCATGCAAGCACACAAAAATAAAAAATGAATCTGGTGTCCCGTAATCCAGTAAATCTGGTGAATAGGCGCTTTCATCAGAAAAGGTTATTCTTGTTAAAACCAATATCTCTGGAAAACCATTTTTATTACTATTTTTTGGCAGTATTTAAAGGGGTTGTCTCACTACATTGATTCAATTTACTTCTATCCTGTTTTCTTGGTCTCATTTTGAATTCAGGGGCGTGGTTACTGGCATTTACTAGGCTGCATTAGAAGCCAGGTCTGTAGCTATAGCAACCTGAAGAGCTGATGCAGCCCATGCAAGAGGCGATATCTAGGAATAGGTAGGACACTGTTAATGGACACATTTTACAAAGTGACTTGTTTTTGCAAGATCTTTAACATAAAAAGCAATCCTTGTAGTGAGACAACTCCTTTAATATATTTTTTTATGATGTTCGCAGTCCTATGCAATGAAAAATTGTACATACAATCTTGTCCTGTTCTAGCTGTGATGGTTGAGATAGAACTCCTGGCCAACAATCTAACCTCTGGTTACTGTAGTTGTTGTCTTATGTCATTACCACTGCTTGTATGAGATAACAATCTCGCTATTGTTTTCTGGACAGGCCTAAATGAGATTAGACTGGACTGACGCGGCAATGACAGGAACATGCTACTAACACTTAAGGTATGTTCACACGGTGTAATTTCGGCGCGCATTTGCGCTTTAATTAGAGCGACGTACACCGAAATTACGGTAATCCATAGTTCTCTATGAGAACTATGGGTTACGCCTCCTCTCCCCGCTCGTATAATCCGATCGTATTGTACGCGCGGAGAGATGTGACATGTCATTTATTCACGGCAAATATGCGCCGCGAGTAATGAATGTCAGTGGGGCCGGTGGGGTACCAGCCACCCCGCGCCGTGGGAGTACGTGCGTATTAGCGCAAGTTCCCAAAACACACGATGTACTGTACGCGCCGCAGTACATCGTGTGAACATACCCTTAAAGGGGTTGTCTCGCTACAAGGATTGCTTTTTATGTTAAAGATTTTGCAAAAACAAGTCACTTTGCAATATGTGTCCATTTACTGTGTCCTACCTATTCTTAGATACCCACTTTTGTATGGGCTGCATCAGCTCCTCAGGTCACTATAGCTGCAGACCTGTTTGATCTCTCCTGATAGCCTGTCAGCATTGGTCGCTATGGCTACAGACCTGTTCGATCTCACCTGATAGGCTGTCAGCACTGGTTGCTATAGCTACAGACCTTGCTTCTACTGCAGCCTAATGGAAGTCAGTAAACACACCCCTGAATTCAAAATGAAACCAAGAAAACAGGACTGAGGTAAGATGAATCAATGTAGTGAGACAACCCTTTTAAACGTCTCGGGCCTTAGTGGGCCTGGAAGAGAACAGTCAAGCAATCCCCGCTGCCGTGCTATCGAAACTTACAGAGGGGAAGTCAGAGGGACGAGCCAGGAAATCATGTACATTGGGGAACTTTACATTTTTTATATGTATATAAAAGAAAGTAAAAAAAATAACACTGCGTAATTAAAATCTATCAATCTTCATCCATCCATATTGCTTGTCAATAGAAGAAAAAAATTGATGGTACTGTCCCTTTAATAATTTACTCAATTCTTGCTAAAAGTACCCAATAGAAGCTTTTCTGGCAGCAAAACCCTGCTTTACACTTTGATGACCAAATCCTAAACATAGTAAATGTGTGATCTGTAAGACCGGTCGTCCCGCTGTGTTCCCTCTGGGTGCTGTAAGCCTGGTTTTGTTCCTTGTCTCCTCTCCTTATAGGGCCGGCAGAGGTAACGGTTTACATTTGTCTTTCCAGCTTGACTATGGACCAGCGGCGTCCCAGCACACCCCGGCTGTATATACAGTGCTTCCTGAGGAACGATTCAGTGCTGTCCGATGCTGCACTGGCTTTTACGTCTAGTTAGGATGGTTTTGCAGCAAGTAACCCACAACATGGAGTCGGTAAGTTCTGTTGTCTGATGGCAAAACTGGGACATGTTAGTAACCACTTTCTATAAAGCCACATGTTAATAAAATATACCTCATGTATGAAAACTTTCGAAGCGTAAGGCTGGGTTCACACGGCTTGTTATATTTGATATATAGGGTTATATGACAGAGGGAAAGAAACTGAGCTCTGTGATATATATGGTTATATGATAGAGGGAGAGAAGCTGAGCTCTGATATATAGGGTTGTATGATGGAGGAGAGAAGCTGATCTCTGTGATATATAGGATTATATGATAGAGGGAGAGCAGCTGAGCTCTGTGATATATAGGGTTATATGATAGAGGAGAGAAGCTGAGCTCTGTGATATATAGGGTTATATGATAGAGGGAGAGAGGTTGAGCTCTGTGGTATATAGGGTTATATGATAGAGGGAGAGAAGCTGAGTTCTGTGATATATAGGGTTATATGACAGAGGAGAGGAGCTGAGCTCTGTGATATATAGGGTTATATATTTCACAAGCTATGTAGTTGATTGTGTCTTTTAAGACTCAAAAAACACAAAAAACAGGGGGGGGGGGACAATAAGGCGCACCTATATAGTGTAGTATTTAGATTTTAATAAATAGAATTATCAAAATCTGATTTTGCTCACCTGAGCTGGTTGTACATGTCTATGGTACAACTCATATAAGCATATATCAACCCAAAGTGTCCAGCTGCTTGACCACTCAATCGTCCTCCCTAAGGTCTCCAGCGCTCGGGTCACAATTGGGTCCAATAGGAATCACTGAATGAACACTCATAAACTCAAGAAAGAGTGTCCATTTATTTTTTAAAAAAAATTAAATTACAAAAAACTTTAAAAAATCTTAAGCTCTCAACGCGTTTCGCACGCCACCATTGCGTGCTTCCTCAGGAGTGAATGATACATATCATAGTGAACAGGTTTAAATAGAAATCAGCAGTATGGGCAGGGATATGTCAATCGTTAAACGTATTATGCAACATTGCATGTAATCAAGGTAAAAACCTACCTGACAATATAGATCTAAAACTCACATAACTGAAAACCAATATTTACTCTATTGTAACTGGTAAATTAAAACTTACACATTCTGTGATGTCACTCAGCATGTATGAACAGGTGCCGCTTGGCATGCTTCAGTGTGGAGCTGGAAGCGGAAGTGATGTCGAGCGGCACATTAGAGTCCCTCTATGGAACTTGGACTGAATAGAAAGGTTCCAGGTTGCACTTAGAGAGAATACATTCCTATTCAGCACTAAACAATACATTACTATCCAACACTATACAGTGCTTAATCTGCTCTTTCTAAACAGATACTACATATTAGGAGCACCTTCTAAATGATTAAAGTGCTTCAAAATGGAAAAAAAATAAAAAAAGAATAAAATAATCTGTGATAGAGATAAACAATACAGGGGAATAGTAAATATCACTCAATACTAAAAGATGTAATGGGAATGATTAGTGCAATATATTACCATAAAAGAAACCATTCACAATGAAAAAAAGGGAAAAGAAGAAAAATTTTTTTTTTTTTTTTTTACCAAACATCCACTATAAAGAGTGGATCTCCTTTTTTTTTTTTTTTTTTTTTTTTCTTCTCCTCCTTCCTCCCCCTCTTCCTTTTCCATTAACAGACGCTATAAAAAATCATATTTTAGTGTGAACTAACTAATTCCTGTACTTCATTTAACCCTAACGGGGTCAAGGTGTTCAGTTTAAAAATCCAGAACATTTCTCTAATAATTAAAAGCTGTAATCTATTTGAAGTGTTTTGGTCTATATGATCTATCGGTTGCACTTTTATACTATAGTTACCATCTGGATGTTGTTCTTGCAGGTGGCGTGGGAGACTATATAACAAACTTTTGCATTTGATGTTGTACCTGTGATTGTTCATGCGTTGCGACAGCTTGGTAGAAGTTCTACCTACATATTGCTTGTCGCAACAGCATGTAATAAGGTAAATCACGTAGCATGAATTACATGATAAACGTCTTCTCACCTTAAAATTTTCTTTTGTGACACTAGATTTAAAATTTTCACCCTCCTGCAACATGTCGCAGCACTTGCATGTAGGGAATAAACACAGAAAAATCCCTTTGTCTGAAGACTTATCTGTTTCAGTTGTATGACATAACTTTGGACGCGAAGGAGCCAACATATTTTTGAGAGTTTTAGCTCTACGATAGGTGATCTGAGGTTTCAATCGAATGATCGGACTCAAAACGGGATCTGATTTTAAAATATCCCAATGCTTATATAATATCTGGTAAAATTCCTTGTATTGCGACGAATAGGTAGTAACTAGGTTATTTGAGAAATTCTTTGTAGAAACTGCCTTTTTACCCATTTTCAAGTAGTCAGTTTGGGTTAAATTTGCTGCCTTGCTTTTAGCATTGTTGACCAGTTCACTAGGATAGCCTTTTTGGATAAATCTATCCGTCAATATAGGGTTATATGATAGAGGAGAGAGGCTGCGCTCTGTGATATATATGGTTATATGGGGTTTTGGATGCGGATCCATACATGGAATGCAACGGAAGAACGCACATGCTCGAAGGTTTTTTTTTTTTTTTTTTAACTCTTAAAAACCGACTGAGAAAATATGCGTTCTGTGAACTGCAATGCGTATTTTCTATTGAGGTCAATGAGAATGATTTACTTGCGGTTTTAGATGAGTATTTCAAGTCGGATTCTGCATAGATCCGGACTTGATATATTTGTCGTGTGCGTAGGAAGAAAGTTGTATTGTTGCTCCCTTTCACACTTTCATGGGAGGTTCTGTTCAGAGCATCCGTCTCAAGTTCGTCAGGAATGACTGAATACGACGGACATTGCAGCGGAAACCCCTGTGAACCCTTTGTAGTCCAAGGGGTTGGTCGGGCGCTGGTTCCACCTCTGCACTGAAAATTCTGAACGGATCTTCTGACGCAGATGATAGAACGTGACTGTGTAACAGCTGTTTGAGTAAAGTCCATTGGTAACAAGTCATTACTGCTGTATTACAATGGGCAGAGACAGCAAGCTAAAGATTAGGTGCCGAATTTTTTTATTTTATTTTTTTAAAATTAAATGCATCTTTTGCCACAGTATTTTTGCCGAGCCAGGAATGGGTCAGTATAAATAAGACTTTTTTTTAATTTTTTATTATACTCTTCCCTCCATTTAGATTTCATTCCTGGCTTTGGCTTACAAATACTAAGGCAAATTAATGTGTCAAAAACACCTTGCCCAAGATATTTAGAATAATCTAGTCATAGGTGCTAGCATCACTTACCAAAAAACAAAATTAGGAGAGTTCTTTTAGTCAGTGCTCATTTTATTTCTTGGAATATTCTTTTAAGTAATTGGATAGGTCTTCAAAAAATAAAAGGCAGCCCCGCACGAGGAGGATGTCCACATCTATATACAGGCAGTTCTTGGGTTGCAAACAGGATAGGGACTGTGGGTTTGTACTTTAAACTGAATTTGTCTTAAGTTGGAACAGGTTCATTTATTAAATGTAACTGCAGCAAATAATTTAAATTTTTTAGTTTTGGATCGTGCAGGGAACGGTTAACACCCCTTTTACATTTGTGTTGCTGTCTGTTCCCCTGTTTAGAAGATTTCACCTCACTTTTTGTCTCTCTTGCTGCTGAGGAATGCTGGCACTTGTAGTTCCACGTCTACTAGCTGCTGTGGAACATGGAACTACAAGTGCTAGCATGTCACAGCAGCATGTTAAACATGTACTAATAAGCACCCATGCAATTAGGTATATTTTTGGTGCGTTTTTTTTTTTTTTGCAGAAACGCACAGTAAATAAGTCAGTTTAATGGGGTGCATTTCTGCAAAAAAAAAAAAAAAACACGCACTGTGTGAAAACATCCTTATTACATACAGTCATATGAAAAAGTTTGGCCACCCCTATTAATCTTAATCATTTTTAGTTCTAAATATTTGGTTGTTTGCAACAGCCATTTCAATTTGATATATCTAATAACTGATGGACACAGTAATATTCCGGATTGAAATGGGGTTTTAAATTGTACTAACACAAAATGTGCAATATGCATTAAACCAAAATTTGACCGGTGCAAAAGTATGGGCACCCCAACAGAAAAGTGACATTAATATTTAGTAGATCCTCCTTTTACAAAAATAACAGCCCTAGTCGCTTCCTGTACGTTTTAATCAGTTCCTGGAATGAAGGTATTTTTGACCATTCCTCTTTACAAAACAATTCAAGTTCATTAAGTTTAAATGGTCGCCGAGCATGGACAGCCCGCTTCAAAGTATCCCACAGATGTTCCCTATATTCAGGTCTGGGGACTGGATGGCCATTCCAGAACATTGTAATTGTTCCTCCTGCATGGGAAAGCCTGAGTAGATTTTTGGGGCTGTTTTGGGATCATTGTCTGGCTGAAATATCCATCCCCCGGGGTAACTTCAAATTCATCACTGATTCTTGTACATTATTCTGAAGAATCTGCTGATACTGAGTTGAATCCATGCGACCCCAACTTTAACAAGATTCCCGGTGCCGGCATTGGCCACACAGCCCAAAGCATGATGGGAACTCCACCAAATTTTACAGTGGGTAGCAAGTTTTTTCCCTTTGGAATGCTGTTTTTTGGGACACCATGCATAACGCCTTCTTGTATGACCAAACAACTCAATCTTTGTTTCATCAGTCCACAGGACCTTCTTTTCCAAAATGAAAACTGGCTTGTCCAAATGTGCTTTTGCATACCTCAGGCGACTGTTTGTGGCGTGCTTTCAGAAACGGCTTCTTTCGCACCCCTCTCCCATACAGCTTCTCCTTGGCAAAGTGTGCTGTATTGTTGACCGATGCACAGTGACACCATCTGCAGCAAGATGATGCTGCAGCTCTTGGAGGTGCCTGTGGATTGTCCTTGACTGTTATCTCACCATTTTTCTCTCTGCCTTTCTGAATTTTTTCTTGGCCTCCACTTCTGGGCTAACAAGAACTGTCCCTGTGGTCTTCCATTTCCCCTTACTATGTTCCTCAACAGTGGAAACTGACAGGTTAAATCTCTGAGAAAAACTTTTTGTATCCTTCCCCTGAACAACTATGTTGAACAATGTTGTTTTCAGATCATTTGAGAGTTGTTTTGAGGAGCCCATGAAAGCCACTCTTCACAGGAGATTCAAATAGGAGAACAACTTGCAATTGGCCCCCCTTAAATACCTTTTCCTCATCATTGGATACACCTGGCTATGAAGTTCAAAGCTCAGTGAGGGTTTCAAAACCAATTTTTGTGCTTCAGGGAAATCAGTAAAAAGTAGTTAGGAGTATTCAAATCAATAAAATGATAAGGGTATCCAAATTTTTGCACCAGTCAAAATTTGGTTTAATGCATATTGCACATTTTGTGTTAGTACAATAAACCTCATTTCAATCCAGAAATATTACTGTGTCCATCAGTTATTAGATATATCAAATTGAAATGGCTGTTTCAAACACCCAAATATTTAGAACTAAAAATGATTAAGATTAATAGGGGTGCCCAAACTTTTTCATTTGACTGTATGTAGTGTGGCATGCTGGCACTTATAGTTCTACAGCTATTAGCCGCTATGGAACAGGGAACTACATGTGCCAGCATGCTTCATCTGCTCGTTAAACACGTACTAATCAGCACCTATACAATTAGTAAGTGTGATGTGGAATGCTGGTGCTTGCAGTTCCAAGACTACAAATGCCAGCATGCCACACATGCACTCATTGTATGGGTGCTGATAAAGTAAAGTACTGTATTTTACATTGGAGCAGTAAAAACAGACCTGCTGTGTCCGGGCCAATGGGGCAAGTCCAGAGCGGAGTGAGGGAGAACTGTTGTACTGGCCAGAAGACCGAATTCTAGGGCAAAGTGGGAGGGCAGGAGGGAGGTTAAAAGACCTGCTGTGCTGTGCCGACCGGAAGACGCAGTGGGCAGAGGAAGGCCTGCAAAGTTATTATGGGGTGTGACTTGGTGTGTGATGTCAGCACGCTGAGCCAAACTCCAGAAGTCTCCATCTGTAATTAGGAGACTGATGTAAATTGGAAAGTTGGAGGTCGGGGACGTTGTAGTCAAATGTGATTACATGTCTGTTCTTCCCCACAAATATTTTATTTTTCTCTGTAAAAGAACATTCTTCAGACCAGTGTGCATAAGTTGTGCCAGTAAAAATAGGCACATTCGTATTCAGCTATATTGCAGGTGTTCTCTCTGGGTTGTTTCAAAAGAAAATGGTCTCGTAAACCCACTCATTCCATTGCTATGGCACTTGGCAGTGATCCTGGCCGATGACCTCACTGTTCAGTCTTAACGTGACCCGTTAGCCAGTCACAGGCTGCAGCAGTACATCCAGCAAGAGACCAGTGTGGCTTGTAAGGAATGAACGTAAACATCATCAGCTGGAATCACAGCTTTTTTTTTTGTTTTGTTTTTTTCCCCTTCTCTTAGGCTATGTTCACACGGCTTAAAATGGGACGTATTTCAGTACGTAATTCGCGGCGTACTCCGTGAACTACGGCTGGAATCCGTCCCAGTGATTACGGTAATCCACAGGTCTCATAGAGAACTATGGATTACGTCTCCTCTCCCCGCTCGGCGAATCCGCCGCGGGGGGAGGTAAGTGACATGTCATTTACTAGCGGCGTATACGCACCGCCAGTAATGATAGTCTATGGGCCAACCAGGTGCCGGCCCCCCGCTCCTGTCCACACGGCGTAATTGCCGGGCGTAATTACGCCCCGCAATTAAGCCGTGTGAACATAGCCTTAATTATTACAATCGCAGAGAAAAAATTAATTCCACAAAAGGGTTAACACCATAAGCGATTCACTATTAACCCACTTTGAAATATAACCTTTATTAAATTCTCAATAAAATTCTAAAGTAATACTAACACAAAATACATGATTCACTAAGACAGATAGGTATCTTAAAGGTATATAGGGGGAATACACAAAAAGTGGTATATCATAACCACAGGTCAAGTACTAGATAAATAAATTCCCCTACACTTGCCACTATTATACCCTGACAAAATAGGAGGAGATATCGCCCCAAAATGGGCGGCCCTGCCTATCGGTGACTTGCCCTATAGCCACACTATGCTAATGAAAGTCCGTGCATAAAACAATAACCCCCAAATGATTTGAATACCTAAACAAATGCCACAAAATAGAAAACAATACTTAAAACCACACACTGATATACATACTATCCCATTGGAACAGGGCCAAGATATACAACGCTACTGCTCCTTATACACTTATTCTATGATGACATAAATTATTATATCATTATTATCAGTCTTACTGTCCTCAAGCATGGTACATTCTTCTCGCCATTGTTTGGGGGTTATTGTTTTATGCACTGACTTTCATTAGCACAGTGTGGCTATAGGGTGAGTCACCGAGAGGCAGGTCCGCCCTTTTTTGGGGCGGTGATTTCCCTTCTCTTAATTATTCCCAATGGACTAATCATCGGCTATTACTTTCGAAACACCCTTATTTGTGGGAAAAAAGCATTCTGATGCTCGATTTATAATTATTATTATTATCATTTATTTTGGAGCGCCCTTGATTCCAGGGCGCTGTACATTTCAGGGGGGGTACATAAATAACATTGGTCAAACAATTACAAAGTGACAATAAGTGACTAACAACTGGTACAGAGGGAAGAAAGTTATAAGAAAGTTTTTCAGGTGGTAAGACTCTATTTGGCCAACCAACTATTTTTCTGTGGTTGTGTGATGAAGATTTGGGCATATGGACATCATACTGGGGACTCCTGGGTTAGCAGCCGCTCTTAGAGCTAGGATAGCTTTTTCTTACAGACTAGGCTGTATGACATGGATGACCATTCCCCATGTGAATGAGCGTCATATAGTACTATACATTTCCTACAATGGCCACTACAGTGGTGATTGCTTTGACTTTTTCCAGCAAAATTGGCCTTCACCTGTGGTCCAGGGAGTGGGGTATGTTCTGTTCGTGAGCAGGTATTGTGAACAAAGCCTAAATAATTTGCCATCAAATCGGTTCTATTGATTACTTGTGATAAAAACCTTTCTGTATCCTATCCTGATATGTACTGTATTATCATTTGTGTCTCTTTAGTAATGGTTAAAGGTTCATTTATTTGATTTTTATTTCAGGCGCTTTGGTCAGGAAAATCCTATGGATCATCTCGAAGTATAGTCCGAAAAATTGGCTCCAATCTCCCCATCATACAGTCTCCGAGAGTTCATTTCCAGGTATGAGGCCTTTTGTGCAATTACAAAACTTTGAAATCCCAATACAATTTGTCCAGGTCCTTATGTGTGTATTGGGAGTCTGCTAGTTTCCATACTACAGGTCTATTTGTACAGTTTTGTACCAAAAGCCACTTTCCATTCCCCGGGCTCTGAACTATCATGCACAGATAATGGATGAATCGGTCAGCTCAATAATAGTTCAGCCAGTCGTTCTCTATGGTCAGCTTAAAGGGTTTCAGCAAATAATGCTTATCCATTGTAAAATGAAAAGCTATTCTATTGTACCATATACTCTTTAGATCAATTTTGCTCAGTTTCCAAGATCTGTGTGCAGTAATTGAATAGAAGTCTTTATTGTTCATCCAGTATTTGTAATCCATCATGAGTGACGTAGGTAAACAGGGTGGTTTCACGCGGTTGGTTTTTGTGTGTGTTTTTGTTTTTAAAGAAATGCACAGCATTGATTGCTGTGTTTTTCTGCCCCCCCAAAAAACATCCGCATTCCGTGTAAAAGTGCCCTAACTGTTGTCCTGTACCTATGTGATCATCTCAGGACACATTTTTATCTGTGGTCACATGGTGTGTACATACAGGTCCGTGACTGCGGAGGCCATGTATGTGATGTCATCAGGGGTGTACACTGGAGCTTTGGCAGTGTTGAAATGGTGATGATGGGAGAGGGAAGTATGGGTTAATTTTCTGTTTCACAACAGTGGGAGATGGTAGGAAAGTTTTTAAGGGTATGTTCACACGGCGCAATTGCGGGCATATTTAGGTGCGTAATTGTGCTGCAATACACCTGAAATGCACCCCGCAATTACAGTAATTCATAGCTCAGAGAGCTATGAATACCCGACATTTTCCCCGGCGTATAATACGCAGCGGGGAAAACAATTGACGTCAGTTTTACTCTAAAACACCCGCCGGATTGTGGCGCCTCCTATAGGTGCCACAATACGCTGTGTGAACATATCCTAAAAGTCTTGGAAAACCCCTTCTGAGATTGCTATTAAATTTCATCAAGTGAACATTTTGAGAAATTAATGCTAAAAGTATGTTGAAAGATGTAATTTTTCATTAAAAATGTTCTTTATTTCCTTAACTCCAAAATCTCTTTAACCTTCGTGCCATCCACCATACTTTACAAAGCAGGTGCTAGGTAGTTGATGTCAAGCATTGTAAAAAATAAATAAATAAAAAAGTATGACACTGCTGCAATAAACAGGCTGATCCTGGTAACTCAACCCCTTGTATGCCATGGTTTATAGTGATCATGGCATCTAAACACTTGAAGGGGGCTCATTCTGTCTGGCTGTCCTAGGGTGGGATGGATTTCCATGCCAACTAGGGGTCTAATAAAGACAAGATCCACCCTCTTTGTACTCCTATTGGCAGAGGCAGTAGGATGCCTGTCTGTGCTACTGTGATATATTACACTGCAGTACAAAAGTATTGTGCAAAGTCAAGCGATAAAATAAATTTACCAGAATGGTAAAATTAAAATTGCAGCTCTCCCTGCAAAAAACAAGCCCTTACACAAATCCATTGAAAGAAAAGTGAAAAGGCTTGGGCCACAGAATATAGTGGCACAAAAATAATCTTAGACTAAATTTGATGAAATTGATGTATTGGGCAACTCTTCTGATAATTCTTTTCACTCTGTCTGGAATCCTGTGGGAAACACCTGGTTGTGGCTGGTTTATGGCGAAATGATGTTCTTTCCACTTCCGAATTATGGCCCCCAACAGTGCTCTCTGGATCCTTCAGAAGTTTACTCATTTTACCTTATACCTTCAACTCTTCTCACAACCGTGCGAGTCCCTACCCCACAAATACAATCCAAAAATGCTGCTCTGGTTGACCAAATAAAGACTTTCCATCTTATACCATTTGTTGTCTCTGGGTCCTTATCCGGGTAACGCGTGTAGTCTTTATTTTACAGTAAGCTGTAAGCAGAGCTCAAACCATGTCCTCCAATACTGTATATGGCTGCGAAGTTTTGGGGTATGTCCCCTTTGTCAAGCACAAGTTGCATAAAATGGACATATAAAAGTGCCCTGCACACAGGTTTTGTATTTGTTATAAGAATTTGTGATTGCACTTTTCAATATGTAACAATATTTAGCAAGTTTGAAACTGTACTATGAGACTGAAACTCTTTATTTGGTCAACTGGAGCAGCATTTTTGATTGCCTTCAATAGTTTAGAAACTCTTCTGTAACCAATTCCATCAGTTTGCAACAATAAGATTACAAAGGTCTTGACGGCTCACTGGTTTTACCCATCACAAGATGTTTCTTGTGTGGCACCTTATTAATGGGAAAAAAAAAATCAACTGGTTGAACTAATGACCTATAAAAAGTTCTCATGAAGTGGCAGGATTGTGTGTGTTTGTGTATATATATATATATATATGTATATAGTTGTATATGATAATATGTATGTTTTATATTATATGTGTGTGTGTATATATATATATATTATTATATATATATATATTATTTTATATATATATTATATATATATATATATATATATATATATATATATATATATATATAGTGTATCGTTTATTGCAGTGAGACTTGCCTGTAGATGGAAAATCCAAATAATTAGCCACAGTGTGTAGGTGACACAAGTCAATGTTTTGTGATGGTAATAAAGGGGCTGTTCTACGTGTGTCTGACGGTGTGTGTGATGGATAAATTTCAAGCACAATATTTTTCTTGACATTATTCAGGAGACTGGAAAGGGAATGATGCAAATACTTTGGAGTCCAGACAATTACATCTTTGTTCTGCTGACGTTTTGATAAGACAGTGAGGATATTGTTCTACTGTATGTACTTTCTATTCCTCTGAAAAGGTACCTGGCCTGTGTAAGGTGTACACAGGGGAGTCATCACGTGGCCAGATTCCAGCCAAGTGGTGATTAGATTTGGATAGTCCTCATTCTCTCACAGTTTCCCAGCTATGTACTGAATGACACCTAAATGTTTAGATTTCAGTGTCCAGGTCCGTTAATGACCAGGGATGATATGCATGTATTGTAATCTTTCAGTGCATATTATGTGCAGGTCTGCCCGGCAGCTGCTTACCACTACCCTGAGTATATGCCAATCGCGAGAGGTCTGTTAATTTGTTTTAAAGTAAAGGATTACATAGCACTCGTTGAAATCTTTGGGTTGCCCCTGTAAGTTTTGGATGACATGGAGCCACTTGGTAACAGATTTTCAGTTTTTATTCACTTTCTTTGATGACTGCACACAGTTTAGATTGTTTGGGGCTAAACTGTTGTTTTACAGTTAAATGAGTTGTGCAGTCCCCCCAAAAATATTTATAGGGAGCTGATGGTAGCCGAATAAAACAAAAAAAGCCTATACAGGCAGTCCTCAACTTACACCGTTCCGACTTACATCTGTCCCCGTTACAAACAAAACTTATGGGGCATGCTGGCACTTGTAGTTCCATGTTCCACAGCAGATAGTAGCTGTGGAACAAGTGTCAGCATGCCACAGCAGCACATGAGGTGAAATCTTCTTAACGGGCACAGACAGCAAAACCAATGTAAAAACCCGTCCCTGCACGATCCAAAACTAAATTTTTTTTTTTTTTTTTTTAAAAAAAACCTTTTGTGCTGGAGTTACATTTAGTAAATATACTTGTTCTGACTTACATACAATTTCAACTTAAGAACAAACCTACAGTCCCTATCCCGTTCATAACCTGGGGACTGCCTGTACTCACTTTTCCCCACTTCTCTGTTTTTGAAGCACCGTCTCTCTCCGGTCTTCTTTTCTCTCTTCTATTTCTGGACGTGGACATCACCACTGCAGCAGTCGCGTGCCACTTCCCTTACATCGCCATCTGGAAGTGACCAGCGCCGAACAGTGATAGAAGTAGAGGCACATGAGCGGAGAGACCCAATGCTTAAAAGGGAGAAGCGGGGGAAACTGAATATAGGCTTTTTTGTTTTTATTGGGCCACCAGGAAAATTCAATTTTTTTTTTTTTAGGGGAACCAGACAACTCCTTTAATTTAGAATTGTTCTGCAAAAAGTTGATGGTGTTCCAGCTTAACGTAAAGAATAGGCAGGCCATTAAGACAGTCATTCCCTTTAAGGTAGGTTCACATAGGTAAAGTCACACTTTTTTTTTCCCTCCACACGGATCCTACTTTGGAATCTACGTAAAAACCATTTTGGATCTTTGTTACGTTGTTGTTGTGTTAAAATTCGCAGCAGAAACCTGAAAGTATCTCTGAGGTTTCTAATGGATTTTTCTAAACCCATTGTATGAATGTGCCCTTAGGCAAAGGCTTAACAGTGAAACCCCCATCACCTGCAGGCTACAAGATTACTGCAATTTACTCTGAAACCGAGAAATACCTTTATATAATATTTGTTGAAATCTGTTCATCTTTCTACAATGTTACATATGATTTGTGCTCCTAGGGTGCAGGGAAACATAAATGTGTCTTGTGGGATTTCGAATGCCTTTTCTCTTTATATATTGCACTAAACTCTCCGACTGCTGTATCTCTCTCCCACTGCTTCGTGTATTCTAAGAAGGAGCGAGCTGCTGAACCACCGTAGGTTCGTGCTCCTGGAGTGCTGCATGTTTTTAGTCTGTGTTCTTGCATGTTTGTTTCTGTGGTTTTTATTTTCTTATACTTTTTTATCTAATATTTCATTATCACCTGTGGTGGTGGTGTTTTTTGTTTTTCTTTGCCTTTTTCAGTCTCCCTCCTTGGATGTATCAAATCTGTAAATTTAGGAACTTTTTTTTTTTTTACCTGAGCAGTTACTGTAGGGGAAATGTCCATTCTCTTGCCAGAGGTTTTAGAAGCCGGACCTGTATCATTCAGTCAATCTCTGGGCCAACTCTGTTACAAATATTGTTAGTTTTCTTCTAACATTACGGTTGGAGAAATCTCGAAAATTGGCGGTCACTTACTTTAGATGGATTGTTTTAGTTAACATAAGTGAATGGCCACTTTTTTTGCCAGCAGATATTTTGATTGTACATTTTTTTTGTCCCTCCAGCTTCTTTTTCATAATTATCTGACATGGGCACCAGTGACTTGCGTGTGGTGATCATTATTTATCGCATGCCTTGGTCAATTACAATCACTGCCTGTTTCTGGACATTTGTTGTCTACACTTCATCTCCATAAGGCCTCGTTCACACGGCTTATTTCAGAACGTATTTACAACGGATCGCCGATCGTAAATACGTTCTGAAATCAGTTGAAAATCAGTTTTTCAATAAGTGTCCTGAAGTGTACAATCTGTAAATTTAGAACTTTTTTTTTTTACCTGAGCGTACTGTAGGGGATTGCCATTCTCTTGCACAAGTTTTAGAAGCGGCTGTATCATTCAGTCAATCCTGGATCAACTCTGTACAAATATTGATTGTTTTTTAACTTACGTTGGATTAGAAGTCTCGAAAATGGCGGTCACATTCCTTAGATGGAAAGTTTTAGTTAACATAAGTGAATGGCCACTTTTTTTGCAGCAGATATTTTGATTGACATTTTTGTCCTCACTTCTTTAGAAATTATACTGACATTGGGCACCAGTGACTTGTGCGTCGGATTATATCGCAATGCCTCGGTCATAAATCCCGCCTGTAATGGCCATTGTTGTTACACTTCATCTACATAAGGGTGTTTTCACACGGTGCGGTTTTTGGTGTGGTTTTGATGCGTTTTTTGTGCAGGAAGGCACAACAATTAATGGTATACATTGTTGCACAAAAAACGTATCCCAAAAACCGCATCAAAAACGCACCAAAACCGCACCGTGTGAAAGCACCCAAAGGGTGCTTTCACATAGTGTGGCTTTGATGCAGTTTTAATGGCACTGCAATTAAATTGTCTTGCTTACCAGCAAGCTTCTTTCAGTTGTCTAAATTGTTTAGAAAGGGGTTTAGAGTAAGTAATCAATGACTGTGTTTAAAGTCTTGTGGATTACAAACACACTAATTGATTACTCACTTTCCAAACAGTTTAGAGAAGTGAAAGAAGCTTGCTGGTAATAAAGGCAGTTTAATCAGGGTGCTTTCACACAGCGCAGTTTTGGTGCAGTTTTAATTGTGCCTTTATTACCAGCCAGCTTCTTTCAGTTGTCTAAATTGTTCGGAAAGATGTTTCAAGTAAATAATCAATTACAGTGTTTAAAGTCTTGTGGATTACATACACACTTAGTTGATTACTCACTTTCCAAACAGTTTAGATAACTGAAAGAAGATTGCTGGTAATAAAGGCAGTTTAATTGGAACGTAGTTAAAACTGCACCAAAACTGCACAGTGGCAAAACACCCTTTCAGTGCAGTTAAAACCGCGGTGTATGAAAGCACCTTAAGGCAGGGGTGTTGCTGCATCCATTTATAGCATATTTAAACCCTGCAGTACTGTATCACGCATGCTTATTTTTATTAAAGAGATTTCCTTTTTTGCAGCTTATTCCATATCCTGTAGCGCTAAATGGCAGCAATCCAAATGGAGCGGTGGCTTCATTTGCTGATGTCGGATGGGTTGTTGACGAGGAGGGAGAAGCGTTTGCGAGAATCAGGTGAGTGTTAAATTAAGATGAAAGGTAACGTCCAATATTCATGGAGCTGCAGACAGTTTCTTTTCCTGATCCATCTAGTGTTATTACATCTCACATAGCGGGGAAACGACTTTCTGCAGGTTCTGAATTTAGACTTTAGGCTATAGACTCGCAGCTTATTTTTGCTCTGAAAAAGTCTGCTATGGCAAACATGGCAAAAAATTGAGGGACAACCTCACATTTCTGCCTGTACTATTTTATACATGCAGATTTTACAGGGCTTTAAGGCTATGGATTAAACCCATCAACTAGGGCTAACCTGCCTTCTTCTCCAAAACCTTTTTCTGTGCTGAGAATAGACTTGCACTTCTTTTGATTTTTAACACATTGTATAATGCAGTGTTCCCCAACTCTAGTCCTGAAGACCCACAAACAGGTCATGTTTTCAGGATCTCCCACAGAATGCACTGACCATAATTATATCGCCTGTGCAATACTGAGGAAATCCTGAAAACTTGACCTGTTGGTGGGTTTTGCGGACTGGAGTTGGGGACCCCTGGTATAATGAATTGTGTGACATGTAAAACAAATACACCATGTGTTTGAATGGTGCATATAACCATTTAAGCCCATGGACACGTCACATAAAATTTTTCACAATTGATTTCCAAACCCCTGTTTTAAACATCAAAAATGTGTGAAAAAACTGAACATTTAGCCTTAGAGGGTTATTCTCACCGCTCTTATTAGCTTTAATGGGGTGTTCCAACAGTAGAAATGCTCGTTATTTTGCCGGAGCTTGATGGTAAATAGGAGGGAACAATCTTACCTCCTGGACGCCGTCGTTCCATCACCGTGGCCATACTGGTGAAGCTGGCTGAAACTCTGAGCGCTCCTGGTTCACATGACTGGTGCAGCCATTCACAGGCCACAGCAATCATGTGCATGTTGTGGGCTGTGATTGTCTGCACCTGTCATGTAAATGATGAATCTTCAAAGTATGATTCTTCTATATTCCTTAATACCCCGACAGACTGATGGGCATTTTCTACCGTCTGTACACCCCTTTAAACGTGTAGATAAAAGTAGTTATTACCAAATATATTGCTGTCCTGATTTTGCCTTCTTTCAAAGTTAGAGCAGGTATCTCCTGGTTGTGTACACAAGCTTCCATAGGTTACCAACCCTCTCTCTCTGCTCTAGCAGACCTGACCGGGATGGTGGTGTCACTCCTTGCAGTATATTATCAGCAGCAAAGAGGCTGGTTAATGTTTCTTGCACACTAGCTCTGTAGCCTTTTGCTCTGCTTTTAAAACTCCTCCATCACCAATGTCCCTCTAACAGGCTCAGCTAGAATTAGCAGAGCTGAAATGTCAGTCTCTGCTGCAGAACCACCGACATCTTGAACAGGAAGTGGGAGCCTAAAGCTGGCTGTGAAAAGCAGGCTCTATGAAACGGCTGGATGAGAAAACCCGGTTACAGAGGTTCTATTTAGACACGAATGTGCTCACATTTTTGGTTCACGAGCTGCATTGAAAAAGCTTGAAGAATCCAAATTTTTACATTGTCACTGTGGAGCAATTCCTAACTTTAGGAATGTCTTTTTTTGCAAGGTTAAGGCTGTGTTCACATCTGCGATTGGGGCTCTGTCCAGAACACTAACTGGAACCATAACGAAATCTAGCCTCAGACTTCCATATAAGCTAATGGGGTCCATAAGAAAGTGGTGATATGTGATGTACAACCACTCTGGTTCCGAGTCGTTGTTGGTTTCAAACAGCACAGTGCAGATGTGAACAGAGCCTTAGCAAGACTAGAGCTACATGGCGAGATGGGTTAGAATAGGCAGATCACTAGCACTGCTGTTGGATTACTTTTGCCTTATGTGCACAGTTGCAGTGGTGAGAACATCCTGTTCAACTGGTTTCACTGGATGTTGCATGGGATATAATGCCACATGACAAGTAGCACATCCTGTTATGAGCAGTACACCGTCTGTAAACATGGAAGGTGTGATATGTGGATGACAGATTAGGAAACTGTTGCTTCTTTCGTAGACATCATGAGGGGGACAGTTGGCATGTCTACTGCTGTGTGTGAAAAAATATCATCCTCTATGGAGACTGGGTTTGTACTTAAACCTTATGAACTCTCTTGCAGGACACAGAATAACGTGCACCACCATCCATCACTATCACTAGAGGATGACATACCTCAGTTTGACAGACCATTGCGGAGACAAGTATCTATGCCTACTCTGCTAAAAGAAGGACCAGATGTCAAACCTCAGCCAGCGACCAATGATGAAGCTCTGCAGAAGATCAATGCACTGGAAAGTGAACTTGCCAACTTAAGAGCTCAGATAGCCAAGATTGTTACCATCCAGGAGCAGCAGAATGTGGCAGCAGGTCCGGTTTTTTCTTTAGCATTAGCCACCTCTCAAATTAATAAAGTAACTTGGTCAATGAAGGGATCAAGAAAATGTTCTCAGACAAACTCTTTTAAAGCGTATATCCACCATAGACATTTATGGTATATCGACATGATATGCTATGAATGTCTAAATCGGAGCGTCAAACTCATGCTTGTGGGCCAAATCTGGCCCGCAGTGTAAGGGCATGTCCCCACGGCACGGGTTTTTCAGCCGGTTTGCGGTTTTGCAGACCGCCTGAAAAACCGGTCGAAAATGAGCACAATTGTGCTCTATGGAAAACCTGTGCAGCAGTCTCCACTACACGAGTTTTCCGCCCAGAGTTTTTTCCGCCCGCTCAAAAGACATTGAGCATGTTCATTCTTCCATCCGGTTTCCGGTCGGAATATGAACCGCTCAACGGGAGCTCAATACCGACCGGTATTTGTCCGCTGCCGTGTGGACGCAGCCTAATTCTATTTGGCCCACATGTAAAAGTCAGGCACTGTAGAGAGGGAAGACGCCAGGAGCTGTCTTTACACTGCTATCACTCAGCCTGTTTTGGTATTAAATGGATTTCGCACCGTGATGATTAGCTTTTAGCATGTACGGAAAGGTAAATGAAGATTACTACTAAATACATTGCTGCTTTGATTTTACTTTGTTCAAGGGATAAAAAAAAAAAAAAAAGATTTTATCTACTGCTAGTGTACACCAGTTTCTCTTGGTCACCCACCACCTCTCCTTGCTATTTCTCTTATCTGATTGTTTCAGATGCCCTCCTCTACCTTGGTGAGTCATTCCCTGCTAAGTGTTCTCAGAAACTTGTCTATTTAACAGGGTGTTCCATGAGTTAAAGCTCATTGGTCCATCGGGGCTTGATAAATAATAGCAGATAAAACTCATACTTACCTCACGAATGCTCCCATTCACTCCTGGCGGCCAGTCCGTTCATCCAAGTAGTAAGCAGTCAACATTCATGTGGCAGGTGCACCAATCACAGGCCACCACGTCACGTGCACATGACCACTTTGACCTGTGATTTGACTGCCCCTGTCAGATGAACAATGTCCACTGCTTCAGTGAGGATGAAGGGACTAGCCTCTGGGACTAAGCAGATCTGAAATGCCAATTACTGCCACAGAATCACTCCCAACCTACCCAGGAAGTGAGTCTGAAGCTGCCCGTGGCTCTCTGAAACAGCATTGTGAGACAACCCCTTTAAGCTTTGCTTTTTCCAGATTCAATGTTTAAACAAAACTTGAGTTTGTTTGCTTATGAAAAAGTTCATCATTCTATCTGATGAGGAGGAAAAACTTTCATCAATTGTAGACGGTTTTTAATAAATAGTAAGGTTGGCCCGTGATTTTGTCCAAGTTTTTGATTTTGGCCCACTGTGTATTTGAGTTTGACACCCCTGGTCTAAATGGTGGGAGTTTCTTCCTGTGAAATCTGCACCTATGATGAAAACGGAAATCGTCTTATTCCCTGTCTGTGTCTCTTCACTTCTATGGGAATACAGCTGATGTAAGTGCACTTGACTGTACTTGCAACTCCTATTGAATCTTGTCAGTTTGCCATAAATGTCTGAATGGGAGTACCCCTTTAATTTGTATTTATAGCCTACATTGACTTGCACAAAGTTGAGAAGATTTCAAGGTTCTCATACTCCATTTGGCGAATCAGTGTTGGCATAAACCAATTGCAACACAGATAAAGGGGTTGTCTCACTACATTGTTTCATCTTACCTCAGTCCTGTTTTCTTAGTTTCATTTTCAAATCGGAGGCGTGTTTACTGGCTTCTACTAGGCTGCATTTGGTCAGGTCGGTAGCTATAGCAACCAGTGCTGGCAGCCTATCGGGATAGATCAAACAGGTCTGTAGCTACAGTGACCTGCGGAGCTGATGCAGCCCATACAAGAGGGGATATCTCAGAATAGGTAGGACACTGTTAATGGACATATATTGCAAAGTGACTTGTTTTTGCAAGATCTTTAACATAAAAAGCAAACATTGTAGTGAGGCAACCCTTTTAAATCTGTCACTTGTATTTTCCTGCATTAAACCATTTTTCTTTAATATTTAGAATGAATAATTTTTGCACACTTTTTTGTTTAGCTTTCTTTATTAAAGATTTTTACAAAAATAGTACAAAGTACAAAAAATACTCCTCAATGTATATCCTAAGAGAAACTGAGCATAACACAAAAAGCACTTACATCTTATGATTTGTTGTAATCTACAATGCTTATATAGATATTCCTCCAAGCCCTCCATTAAATGAATCCAGTATTCTCATGCAATTTTTCTGAGAAATATATAGCATCCTCAGTGCTTCAGTCTAAACTCCCATCTTATCCAGTATTCTTACCATTTTTCATTTTCACACACTGTTGATAAGTCCACAGCAATGTTCTGTAAGAGTTGACCGCCTTTTTTACACACTATAATCCCCACAGTAGAGAATTTCTGACAGGATGTTTCCAGTCAAGCTTTCCAACGGTAGAGAAAACCTCCCTGTGTTCTTATAAATCAGAGCTCCGCTTTTGCTTTGGGAAAAAAACCATAGGCTGCCATTGCCAGTAGGTATTGTAGCAAGCTGGCCGCCTGCAGTGTTAACATTTTTGGGCGTTTATTTGATATCCAGTTATGCAAGACCAACAGTAACTTGACGAGCTTCTTGGTAATTGGTGATGGACATCCTATCCGTTTCTGAGAAGCAAATCGAGTTCCAATCAGGTGAAGGAGAAAGCCCTAACTCTCTCCCCCCGGATGCCATGGTAGCTATTGGCTGTGGCATACTACCATAACTTCTGCAGTACATGTACGGCGGTTGTCCCACAGGGGTTAGATTGTGACAACGAATATGGCTACACTTCCTGCTGACACTTCTGTTACGTTGTAATGAGCATTTTAGCGAAAGTGCTATTATATCTGTAGAAGAAACCTAATACCAGACATTTCTACCGCTCTGATGTGTTATGTAACATATTTCTGTTTAGCATATATTTCTTTCTTCTCAGTGTCTAGTCCGACAACGCCATTTGTTCCTGGTGCTGCTCCGGTGTGTGCACCACCACCACCACCTCCTCCACCACCCCCTCCTCCACCACCTCCACCTGGTCTTCAGCGGAGCATGTCCACTATTGACCTCATCAGAGAGAGGAAAGTAAAGAGCAGTTCAGTGTCAGTGATTGATAGCGCACCAAAGAAGCCTGAAATACCAAACATGTTGGATGTCCTTAAAGACATGAACAGAGTAAAATTACGCTCTGTTAAAAGGTAACTTATACTTAATCTATCTTTGTATTCCTTGTGTGTCTAGCTATTAAATGTATGTGTATCTTGGATGTTGTTGCATTCACCTTTAGAATGGTCACCACTAAACTGAAGAAAATCAACAAAGCTAAAATTCTGAAAATCTATCATTAGTGCATCTTTGACACAAAGTGAGGGGGGGAAGGGTTGTGATTGGACAGGGTCAGATAAAATCGTACATGATGTTCTTGCAGATACAGGGGCTGTCCCCACAGATGGAGCTGGCTGTTTGCCTCCCACTGGAATGACTAGGACCGGAGCAGGCTCTGATCCTGCCCACTCCTCCCCCCTATGGTGTCTAAGTGGTTGACCAAAGGAGGAGAGACTATCTACTCTCCATATTGTCCCACATTCAGTCACTCCACCACCGAAATTGGGGGTGCCATTTAATACTATGGCAGCCAGATCTGTTCATCCCACTTTGCAAAAAACCAAAACCAACGATTGTAATGTACCAGTCATCCAAAATCTTACACAGCTCTGTAGACCGAAAAATAAAATAAACTTATGGCAGCATAGATGTGATTTACACAATAAAAATAATGCATGAAAAAGAAAAACATTAAGAAAACTTGTATAGCTGTCATTTGTACCGTGCCATGAAAACTGGAAAAATAAATGTTTTTTGCTCATTTTACCTCTCAAAACAATTTAATAAAGTAATCATAGTGTACTCTGTAATGTACTCCTAAATTTTCACCAATAAAAGCTACAGCGCAACCCACAAAAGAAAAGCCCCCACACAGCTCAATTACCACACAGAAAAAAAAAAAGTTATGGCTCGTAGGCTATTTTCACACGGCTTAAAATAGGACGTATTTCAGTCCGTAATTACGCGCCGGATAAGGTGATTCAAAAAAACAAATTATTATTTAAGGGATTACTTTTTTTTTCATTACTTTTGCAAAGTAAAATAAAAAAACAACTATATAAATCTGGTTTCTCCATTATCGCATTTTCCTTGAAAGTTACCGTATATACTCGAGTATAAGCCGACCCGAGAATAAGCCGAGGCACCTACTTTTGCCACAAAAAACGGGAAAGCTTATTGACTCGAGTATAAGCCTAGGGTGGAAAATGCAGTGGCTACTGGTGAATTTTAAAAATACAAATAGATACCAATAAAATTACTTAGGCAGTTTAATGTCCCCCATAGGCAGGTATAGGCAGTTTAATGTTCCCCATAGGCTGTTATAGACAGCTATATGTCCCCCTAGGCAGTCTATAGGCAGGTAATTGCCCCTATAGGCAGGTATATGTCCCCCTAGGCAGGGTATAGGCAGGTAATTGCCCCCATAGGCAGGTTATAGGCAGGTATAGGTCTCCATAGGCAGGGTATAGGTCCCCTTAGGCAGGCTATAGGCAGGTATAGGCAGGGTATAGGTCCCCTAGGCAGGTATAGGCAGTTATAGGCCCCTAGACAGGCTATAGGCAGGTATAGGTAGGGTTTTAAAACAAAAAGAAACAACCACTTGCCTCGCTCCCCGCTGCTTCGCCTCACGGGCGCGCTCCTCGGTCTTCTCGGCACAGGCAGGGTGATGTCATCAGGCCACGCACGCAGCGTGATGACACACTGCCTGTGCCGGAAACTCCAGACAGCCGCGAGTCTGCGGCCGCCTGGAGTCCACTGCGGAGCATGGAGCGCTCGCTCTCTGCACCGCAGTGGTATCTCTTCTCCTGCATGCGCTCCGAAGGAGTTGCATACAGAGGAAGAGATTGCCGACAGTGCCCGGACGCTGTCAGGTACTCTGCCTTCAGTTATATGCGCTCTCTGAGGAGTCGCATATAGCTGAAGCGTTCCTGTCGGCACTCGGGCCATCTCAGTGCCCGAGCGCCGACAGTGACTCGAGTATAAGCCGAGGAGGGATTTTTCAGCACATTTTTTGTGCTGAAAAACTTGGCTTATACTCTAGTATATACGGTAGGTTATATGACAAGGAGATCGCCCCAAAAGCAAAACCCCAAAATTTGCATTGCCTCAGTACTTCACCTCGGGGGATCTACAAACGCTACAAAGTGCCTGAACCATGTGCCTACACAGCAGTTTGATCACATGTGGTGCAGCGCCATATTCTGGAGAAATTGCATAACTAATGTGGTTTTTCTCCTATCACTGCAACATGTTTTTAGCTAAAACTACGTATTACTAGTACCTTAGGGGGTTTGCAGATGTGATGTGGCCCACAGATAAAATTCCAGCAAATTCTAATAAATGTGATAAATGTACACAAGATGACGTACACAAAATTGTATTTATTTACTGATTTTCTTGTGGTGCAAATATCTTTTTTTTTTAAATGGAGAATTAAAAATTTTGAAAACTAATTTTTTTTTCAATTATCTGAATCTATTTCTTGGGGTATGTTCACACAGCGTATTGGGGCGCGTACTGTACGGGCCATAATACACCGGGTGTTTTGGAACCACGTGCTGATCAGCCGCCCCATTCACTTGCATTGTCAGTGGAGCGTAAGTGCCTTGAACAATTGACCTGTCGCTTCTCCCCCGGCGTACAATACGATTGTATTGTACGGCCGGGGAGACGATGAGAGCTATGAATTACCGTAATTGTGGCACGCATTTTATGCATATTAGAGCGCAAATCCTAGGCGAAATGCGCTCTGCAATTGCGCCGTGTCAGCATACCCTTAAAAATCACAAAACCTATTATCCAGAATTTACCGCTAGCAGAGGGCATTGTGAAAGTCTCTGAATCACTAGGATAAGTAAAAGCATTCCAAAGTTTTTACCACATAGTGACATCTAGATTTAACCCCTTACTGACACATGATGTATCTGTAAGTCATAGGGTCAGTAAGGGAGTATAACACAGGCCCACTTGATGAGCCCGCCAGTGATTGGATATAATTCAGACTGCATATAATTTAGCTGCAGACTAGTTGTCATGGTAATCGGAGGCCTAATGAAGGCCTCAATGGCTGTCATGTCGCTTCTTCTATTACACTCTGCCAAAGGCCTAATAGGAGAGCCATTAATGTACAGTGTTCTGTATTATGTTACTGTTGTAGAAAAGCGTACAAGCATTCATGCACCACGATGGTCAAGCACCCAGAGGATAAAGGTTAGGGGAAAAAAAAGGTTGTTTAAAAAAAAACTTAAAAAAAAGTTCAACGTAATTGGTATCGTCGCATCACTCATCCTGTCATTGTCATGAGCAGTAAACGCTGAACAATTGACATTTCCACAACAATGGCACAATTGCTATTTATTTTTCTATCCCACATTCCAACCCACAAACAGTTATTTGCTGGTTTTCCAGTACAGTTTAATGGTACCATTGACCAAACAACATAAAGTACATCTTGTCCAGCAGAAAACAAGCTCTCATAGATCAGTGTAGACTGAGAGACAAATGTATGGTAAACAAAAAGGGGTTAAAAAAATGGGGCTGTGTCCTAAAGGTCAATGTTGTCTGCATCCATGAGAGGTTAAATAACATTGCTGTCCACTATTGAGAGGATGTCCAGCAGTGAACGTGACACACCATGGGCCACATGTATGAAACCGTTTAGGTCTAAAACTCACTCTTTTGCCCATAGTAACCTATGGGCAAAAGAGGGAGTTTTAGACCTAAACGGGTTTATACATGTGGCCCCATGTGTCCTGAGGCCTGAAACACATGGGTTTTTAACATATTGGGCGTATATACTCTCTAGAGCAGGGGTGTCAAACAGCGGTCCTCCAGCTGTTGGGAATCTACAACTCCCTATAGAAAAAAGACATCTTCAAGGCTTTAAAGTTTTGAAATTGTATAAACATCTCTTCATAGTATCAACGTGCATAAACATATAGAGATACAAGTGGTAAAAACCTGATAGGTCTTCGAGCTAGCATGCTCCTTTCTTTGCATTACCCTCCAGGGGATCGAGACCATGGGTCCTCAGTATCGCAACCGGACCCTCAACGGAGCAGAAACAAACGTCCGCACATCCTAGCGACGTTTCGGAAGATTAACTTCCTTTTTTGAAGGGAGTACATATGGGGTTAGGAAGAGGATACCCCGAACCAAGGCTATAAGCAAGTAACGTACTCCATTGCAGCAAAATTGTTATTTAAACTACAACTCCCATCATGCATTTGTATAAGCTATAACAGTGGGCATGATGGGAGTTGTAGTTTCCCAACAGCTGGAGAGCAAATGCTGTTCTCTCATCGGGATCTGCTGCTTACTTGGCAGCAGCACTAAGGGCATGGGCTAGTTTTGGTCGTCGGCACGCTATCTTAGAATCTAGGTAATACATATCATAGTACATAGGTAGTATTCTTAGATTACAGTTAGAAAAGTGTCTGATATATTTTTGGATGCAGGATTGATGCGGCTGGTGCTGATGGACTCTTTCCTTTTTAAGCAGTTTAGGCTTCCTTTCTCTTGCCGTTGAATCAATGGCACACTGCTGGATCGCCAGGTACCGCGTGCTGTGAATTCTGTGTTACTTGTCGAATTTTTTAATATAAATGGCTATTCCCCAGGGGAGCCTGAACTTCATTGCTCTCTGGTGTCAGGCCAAGCCTGCTTCCCTGGCAGGATCTGCTGTATAAGGTGTGTGACAAACCGTGTCCTTAAAGACACTACTACAGCACTTCTGACTGTTGCCTGTCAGGACATTGGCTGCTTGTCACACATTTTGTAGGCCCTTCTGTCCTGATGGAACAGGACCTCTCACTGATGGTGGATGTGGAAAGGTTAAGACTCCAGTACAGGAGGGGATTGGGATAGGCTACATTTTATGGTTTAGTTATAAATCGAGATTGGGTGAGGTGGTAACTTGTTCCACATGGTGTGTGTGTGGCATTGTGCTGTGCTCTTGCTGTGAGTCCGTATACATGGCAGTACCCTGTATGGCATTCAGATGAGCTTTATTACAGCATTTATCGGTTCTATACCTGTAAACTTTGGGGGTATATCCTAATATCATACCATCTATGTGTGATTAGTGGCAGCTCATCCGCTGTATAGAAGCTAAATGGAGCAGTGTTGCATCACACATGTGGGGCGGCACGATGTCTTCCACAATAATCCAGCCCTTGTGGAGTCCCAGTACTGACACCATTGCATCCTGGGGAGATGCCATTAATGTTTATGGGAACAGAACTCCTTTAATCGTTTATACACAAGTTGAATCTTTTCTCGGTTCATCCTTCCCTTTTAGTTACCGGTGCAAATTGGAGTTTGTTTGCCGAGTAAGAAGCAACTGGTCTGAAAGGCAAACTGAGGAGGTATTGTCTCCAGCTCTGATTAAGTAAAGTGAATATTATAGGGTTTAACTTAAAGGGAATGTGTCATCAAAAGTGACTTATTGTTTAACTCACATTTTTATGTTAAACACAATTCTTAGGAATTTTTGGTTATTTTTTTTAATTTTCCAGATCACTTTCAATATTTTTTTAATAATTCTTAATTCCTGCAGTTTTCACTTTGGCCACTAAGCCTAATAATCATCTGACACTTCCTGTTCTGTTTAGAGAGCTTTTTAGTACTCTGCTCATTATCAGTAACAGCAGGGTCAAGCAGAAAGGAGACACCATTGTGTACAGATAACATAGAATCCACCAGTCACAAGAGGAGATGTCACAGCTCCCCCTCTCCTCTCCCTTCACAGTGAAAACTCTCCTATACAAGTCTATGGGACAGAATCTGTCTTAAGAATCCTATGTGCATGAAGCTGTTGTAAAGTATCTCTCTGACTGCTGTTAAAGCAGTGCAAGCAAGAATGTCTTCCCCACAATCATATATAGACGGCCGAATGGAGATATCTACAATCAGGAAATAAAAACGACTGAGAGGAAAAGAATATGGATCAGGGGCTTGATTTAATAAGTAAAAAAAAAAATTGGGGACAGATTCCCTTTAAAATGGATATGGTCACCCAAGCAAGCTGGGATTGTGATCCGGTGACCCCTATATCTGTATGCCATACTGGGGCTGAAGTGGCTTTCTTTAACCTATAACAGAACCTCACAGATCAATTTCACCTGGAAACAAAAATTAACAATTTTTTTTTTTTTTTTGGAGCTTAGAATGTTTTACCTTATTCTGGGTATTTGAGTCTGAAAATCCCACCCATGTTGTTCTAGCAGCTCTAGTTCATGAGATGTTGATGACCTGATTCTACATTGTTCTTGTGATTCATCTCTTTATATATTTGTAGTGCAGATGAATATAATGGAATTTGCTCGGCACATTCATGGTTCTGTTTGCATGTGTTCTTTAAATGTTCTAAAATTTGTCTTTTCTGTTTCACATGAATTTCCAACATTTCTTTCGTACAATATTGAGTGGCAGATACTTGGTAACGTGGCAATGCCAGATCTCCAAAAGTAGAGCTGATAGGGGAAAATGGGTGTCATTTTCAGAATCGGCCCCAAACATACTCAAAAAACGGTTCCAACTTTTAAGGCACTGAAATGAGTGTTCCCCAGTGTTTCTTGCATTCGAATTCCTGATAACATGCATTTTATTTTCTTCTAGGACTGAAGAGCCTAAACCTAGTGACCCTGCTGATCCCGCCGCTCTCATTGCAGAAGCTTTGAAAAAGAAGTTAGCTAACAGATATAGGAGCGACAGTCAACGAGAGTCAGACAAAAAAAGCCTTCCCACGGTGGAGCACAAAACAGTTTCCGAAACTCCACTGGTAAGTAGGGGGCATAGAACTGTCCTCTTATGATCTGTGATTATTGTGGCTAGTTTATTTCTTACTAAAGAGAGACTGGACCTTATTTATGAAACCTGTCTAGCATCGGCTCCGCCTTTATTTTTCCAGAGCACTTTATGAAACTTTAAGCGGAGTTCTGATTGGTTGATATGAGCAACAGACAGTATTACTGCTAGACTGTTTTTATGCATAAGGCCCAATGTGTCGCCCCCTGTTCCAATCGCGACATTCGCTGAAACAATGGGGAACCTTTTTATGGCCATTTTATCAGAATTCTTGTGCTATTTGCGCCAAAATAGTACATGTTTTACATAACATCTTGCTTTTTGACCGTTTCTAGACACTTCTGTGCATCATTCCAAACAAGGAGTGTGGCCTCTGTAAAAAGGCTGTGACTTTATGGAAACGTTATGTGGCGCCACTGTGCACCAAAAATAGTGCCAGAATTCTAGCACCAAAAGTAACATAAACCAGGTAATAGACAGTGGAAACTTAGGTTAGAGAGTCTAAAATTGTGCCAGATTTATCAACATATTGATAAATGTGGTCTATTTTAAGGCTGTGTAGTCTAAGTTTATACTGTAAGTATTAGGTCGTATGAATAAATCTGCCCCTCTGTTTTCCAGATTTAAGGGGTGCTCCTATCATAGTCTTTGATGGCAAATCAATAGGATATAATAATTATAAACTACTTTTGTAATACACAATCAAGTCACATTATTATGACCAGTTGCTACTTTTGACATTGACCACATGTAGCTCATGAAGGAAGTCACCGGTCGGGAACTTGCTTGGTGTGTATGTAAGGTGTGTGATAGGCTGTCTGCAACTGCTGTGTAGCCCTTATTGCTGTTATGGGTAAAAGGGATAATTTATTAGTGTTGATTTGTGGAATGATTATTGGCTTGTGGGACAACTGTGGCAGTATTTCCGAAACTGCGCAGTTTGTAAACTGTTCACATGCTACAGTGGTGAAGGTTTATCATGCGTAGACAAATGGCACCATTTCAAGTAAGCAATGTGGAAACAATGGGTGCACCATGTGCCATTGATATGAAAGGTGAACATTGACAAAGAGAGTGCGCGCAGGGATGGATTGACACGCTACAGTGGAGCAGCTTACCTCTAAAATGACCTAAGGAACAACCAGACTTGTGTCTAAAATAACAGTGTAGTCAACCTTACTGCACATGGGGTTTTAAAGTGGACAGATGCATCTCTGCTAACAAAATTACATGAGCAGAAAAAAACTTTAATTTTCACAGCAATATTTAAATTGGACCTCGGCTGATTGGAGAAGGATGGTCCTTTCCAACTAGTCACATTTTCTGTTTTATCAAATGGATGGACATTGACGTGTCAGATGAGAAGCACGGGAGAACAAACACCATGCAACCATTCCTGGAAGAACGCAAACTGGTGGTGGCAGCATTATGGTCTATGGAAATGTTTTTGTGGCATTTTCTAGACCCACTCATCCATGTGAAAGGCGCATTCGGTCAATTTGGGTATGAATCCATCCTTCCAGATCATGCAAGTCCATACATGCTGATTGTTTTCCCCAGGGTGGATGAGATCTTCCAGCAAGACCATACAAAATGGCTAGAAATGCCCGTCATTGGTTGGAATAGCATGACCAAGATTTCCAAGTACTACGTTGGCTCTCTGATTTCCCAAACTCAAATGAGCATTTGTAGGACCATCTAAATTGTTCTGTACATCCTCCCCATGCTTCCTCCAGCAGCTGTGGATTGCACTGTAGTCAGCATGGCTCCAGAGACCTGTGATAACCTACTAGGACATTATTTAGTAGCTCAGAACCTGTCTAGCTGTTGTCCGTGCTGCACTTGGTGGTTACGCTGGATAATAGGTTATAATAATGTGACTTTTTTTCCTTTTTAAATCTACTCAACGCTGATGCTGCCTGCAGTGTTACATGTGGTCTGTTTACATCTGATTGCTAGAAAAGACATGTAACCACTGGAGGCAATCGGTGGACTTGTGCCATTCCCTTGACCTCACCGTTCATGGTGTAAGGAATGGCACATGACCTCTAAAGCCACCGATTGACTGTAGCAGTCCAACCAAATGTAGACAAACACCCAAGTGATTGGTAGAGGATTACAATAGTTTGTGTCTGTCTAACCCTTTAAATATGTCACATCATATGTGGCCAATGCAAACATGATACAGTCAAAAGCGTGTCCTTGTATGCCTATAACCTGCCAAGCGACCCATATGTGGCTTATGCCTACAGGAGCCTCTGGGTACTATACAGTATACGTCTAGGTATCTATTTATCGAATATTGTCTAAATTTTAGCTGTCATTTAGATTGGTCTGCTGATTTATGACCTCCTAGATCTGCAAGGTCATTGAGAGACTGCAGATAATGCTTGAAGTGTCAACCTAGGGGCACTTTGATATTTCCTATAGCCTTGAGGGCCATTAGCCAAAAGTTCTTGCAGTTGGATGGAGCTCAAAGCTACAATAATAAGATGGTGCCAGGCCTCTAATTCCACCTAGAAGTACCAGTGTACAGATGTAGCAGAGCTGAAAGACATTTGTCATGTAATTGCTTCATAGTCTAAATTTTCAGTAAGTCAGTAGAAGTGAGTATCAGGGATTCAGGGCAAAGCTTAGAGAACTTGTCCACTCAGGTGCTTTGTGTTCATGTTATAACTATCGACCTTTTTCTCTTTTCCAGTTTGGACCCCACATGCTGAAATCCACAGGGAAAATGAAGACCCTAATTGAAACTTCAAATTCATGACAATGCAGCTTTGGGGGTCTTCTAATTCGCAATGGACTGTCAGTATTTCCAGTGATGGTGGGCTTGGACATGCAATGTCTTATTCCCTTGAGGGAACCTATGAACTTCTTACAATCTGGTTTAACACTAATTCTTGCCATATAGAAGTGTAGTGCATAGTAACTAAGTAATGATAATAAGTACTTGTGATATATTTATAAGGTTTTGGTACGGTGGTCTGTAGTCCTACTGTATATTGCTGTAGGCAGGAGTATGGACTGTTGCCTACACAGACCTCTCATTCACTTCAGAAAGGCACTTTATGTTCATGGTTATGAGGGAATCCAGCCTTCTAATATGTCGTAGGTCACCAAGTCTGAGATCTTGGATCAACGTGATTTTCAGAACTGAAGGGCTCTATAAAATAGTTGTACGCTTTAACACAGCTGCGATTTGTTACTGGAAATCTGAAGAAATGTTCTAAAGACCTCCTGGATGTGAATACTTCTTACACTGGGACTTGTCCTGTATCCAGTAGTAGAAATCTCTTGAGTGGTGCCATGAACAGTTCATTCTGGAAATTACTTTTGGTTCCTGACCAGACTAATGTGATCTCGCATGCACAGGTCATGGACTTCCCTTTCAAGTGTCCTTTAGAAACCTGTAGATAACCATATTGTTATCTATAAATACAGGGAGGGGGGGGGATTCTAGTGAATGGGAGCAATGCAGCAGTCTTCTCCTCGTTTTAAATCTTTAGCACTTCAAACTTGAAGGTTTTTTCTAGTGTTTGAAATCTTAGGAAATATTGAAATAGTCAACTTATTGGGAGTATTGTTACACCTCTCTCTACGCTGCCTAATGTGGTAACACCTACAGAGTCCACACTCTGATTAGATGTAGTATTTCATGGGTATCGGTCTTCTTACAGATCTCATCTGTATTCTGTATGTTACATAGTTATACAGTATATGCGCAATATAGTATTATTGTACAGAGCAGGTCCTCGGACCTTCTGTAGACCTTCATCCACACAAACCTTGGCCTACACTGAATCCTTAAGGCTATGTTCACACGGCAATATCCTGGACGTATTTCAGTCCGTAATTACGTGCCGGAGTTCGCAAATTACGGGCTGAAAACGTCCTAGTAACTACGGTAATCCCCAGTTCTCATAGAGAACTATGGATTATGTCTCCTCTCCCTGCTCGGCAAATCCGCCGGACGGGGGGAGAAGTGACATGTGAATTACAAGCGACGTATACGCGCCGCTGGTAATGCAAGTCAATGGGCTGGCGAGGTGCCGGCCCCCCGCTCCCGCCCTGGGCCACGCGGCGTAATTGCGGGGCGTAATTACATCCCGCAGTTAAGCCGTGTGAACATAGCCTAAGAAAGCTTAAACATTGTTCAAATTCATACATATCAAGACATTGCTCCATTACCTTCGTGTTGTTCCTTCATGCAGTGAACTTGCTAAAAATCATGGGACATTGTTCTGTTACCTTGGTCCTTGTTTCCCTCATCCAGTTAACTTGCTAAGCTCCTTAAGGCTGCTTTCTCCATTAAGAACCTGAAACATACACCATAGTGGTAAATACTGTAGATTAGGCTTCTAATTTAGGAAGCAGTAGCTGGAGTTTTATGGCTGTTTCTTTAGGATTGTACAACTTTTTTTTTTTTTACATAGCTTTGCAGTTTCCAGACATTGAGAAAGCAGCAGATACACAAGCATTCATATGCAGAAATGGATCTTAAAGGGGTTGTCACCCTATCTTGAAAGTATGCTGCTCAGCCCCCCAAAAGGGAGTAGGGGAATGATGTGTACTTTCCTCTAGACTGACTCTCGCGACAGGAATGTGCCTTCTGGTCCTCTCCATAGGTCTTCTGGCTCCAGCTCGACAAAATGTAACTGCTTTATCTGTTGATTGGCTACAGCGGTCACGTGACACCGCTCATCACAAGTGTTTAGAGCCTTTATTTTTTTTTAAGAGAACCTAGCAAGTGGTTTATGCTGCCCTATCTGAGAGCAGGATGTGATAGGAGAGAACTGAGGTTTATATGATTATTATAAATCCTATAAACCCTATCACGGCGCTCAGCTTCTCTCCTCTATAATATAACCCTTTATATTGCCAAGCTCAGCTTCTCTCCTCTATCATATAACCCTATATACCACAGAGCTCAGCTCCTCTTCTCTATCATTATTTAACTATATATATCACGGAGCTCAGCTTCTCTCCCTCTATCAGATAATCCTATATATCACAGAGCTCCGCTACTCTCCCTCTCCATTGGGCGGGAGCTGGCAGATGACATAAGAGCTGAGGTGAGGACCGGCAGGTACATCATTGGAGCAGATGTTAGTCCAGAGGTAAGTATGCATAGTTTTTTTTGTTTCTCATTTTCTTGGGGGCTCAGCAATACTTTCACTAACCAAAGAGTTGGGGGCAGTAATTCTAAATGCATTTGATCTTGTCACTGGTGCTTTATCACTGTACACCATATCATTAATTTACTTATGTCTGTTGAAACATATACCAGGGCTGCCCCTGTTACCTTGATAAAGGTATTAGTCTAGGGTTTTGCTCTGCTTTAATCTTCTCGGAATGTTACTGCACATCAGGTTATACTGTGTTCTGTGGAAAGAACTCTTGGTCCAATAATCTATAAAAAAAAAAAAAAAAAAAAAAAAATATTCAAGGCACCGTAAATAATTGCCTGTAATGTACATTTATAACAAGTCATGGATTTAGAGCGTTAGCATATTCCATCTCTGTGACAAGAGTGGCCAATAAATTTCAATGTGACAGATAAACACGTGTGTGAAAATAAAACATACATTGTAAAAAAAAAAAAAAAAAAATAAATGTTGAGCTGGAGCTCATAAGATCCTAAGGAGGTCACTCAAAATATTCTGCAGGAGTAAAGGTACAGGTTTAATCTGTTCTGAATCTGTGGGCTATTGAGACTTCAGAAACAAAGTCCACAGTAACTTTGTAATGTTTGGGGCACATTGTGGAGTGCAGACAAGTTGTTCATGTCGGGAAGCTACAGAGAAGCCTGTGCTTATGCTACGCTTATATGCAAAAATATGTCCTCGGCACCAGTGGGTGCAAGCCAAAATAACAAGGCAATAGAAGAGAAGTAGGATGTACTCCAAAATTATTTTCAAATTTTTATAAAAATTTTACTATTCCAAATGACGACATATAAAAAGCCGACTTCATGTTAGAAATTCATTTTTTGTACATTATATGGATTCTAATAACAGACGTTTCGGACTCCAAACACTATTGTACACGCGGAGTGGTCCAATAAAATGCTTTATACCAGAAAGAATGAATAATATATAAAAGATGATTCTATTGAAAAAGGTCTTGTCTAGACCGAAACATCTGTTATTGGAATCCGTATAATGTACGAAAAATGAATTTCTAACATGAAGTCGGCTTTTTATATGATGTAATTTGGAATAATAGATACAAGTTTGAAACTAATTTTGGAGTGCAGCCTACTTCTCTTCTATGCTACGCCTATGACTGTATTGCTCATGGCAGATTGATTTATATAGGAAGAAGCCTCTTTCCAGTTGTTGGTTGTATTTCCAAAGAAGCTCTAGGTATGTTTCTATAGACAATAACATATACTTGCTAACAATACAAACACCTGCACATAAAACTGCTTGCTGTAAAGGCTTGAAGCTGTTCTGTAGTAGATTGGTAGGAATGTACATGAAAGTGTTTGTGTTCTAATGAAGGATTTCTGGACGTTAAGCAATGCATTGAGGCAGTATATAGTGCAGGGGTGTCAAACTGGCGGCCCTCCAGCTGTTGGGAAACTACAACTCCCATCATGCCCACTGTTATAGATTATACAAATGCATGATGGGAGTTGTAGTTTCCCAACAGCTGGAGGGCCGGCAGTTTGACACCTGTGATATAGTGTGTGTCTTGGTGGTGAAAGTGATGGGTGTTGTGGCTGGAAAACTACAGGAGGATAAACCTTTTCATTGGGTAGTAAAATATTTTATATTATCTTGGGGGAAGCTAAACCATCCACATTTAAAACAAGAGTGGTGAATGCAGATGCTTCCCTATGCAACCGTATATATATTTGTCAGATAAATTTAGTGTTTTTTTTACATTACAAACTTGTGAATGTAATGTTCCGATTAGCCATGAGCAATACTACTTTGTGAATTCCCACATTTTAATATGGTTTGTAGCCTAAAGTGACTTCCGTGTGCTAGAAAATTCACTAACATTTTGCTACCATTATTGGCACAAATTAAGCCAAGTACTAAATGGTGTAAAATTAGACACAGGTGTCTAAATATGTGGCTTATTTATCATACATTGATAAATCTGGTGCATTTTAAACTTTCTAGTCTGTTTACACATTAGGCAGTATTGGTAAATGTGCCCCGTAGTGTTTGTCTGTTAACGTTATGTACAATAACTGTAGAACCCCAAATTACAGTAGAAAACATCCCTATTTTCAGCCACTTTGGGTTAGGAAGAGGCAGACTTTTTAGATACTGCTGCCAGGAATTCCAGAAATGATCTTTCCTGTACTTCTAGAAGTATTTACATGCTTTTAAAGTTTCTTACTTTTCGAAAGTAAAAAACTTTAGAGTTAATGGCCCTTTAAGAGTTGTAATGTTTTCCATGATCTCTACAGCTTATCAATCCTTAGGGTATGTTCACACGACGTGTTGGGTCCGTGTAAACATACACTTCTAAATGCGTGTTTGGGTCTGTCGCATCAAACAATGAGCAGTGTGACTTTACACTGCTCGCAATGTGAAACACGGATTGGTGGTCACATGAGTGATCGCCGATGCATATTACATTGCGACTTTCGGCTTGTTCACATGGCATTTTCACTCCGTGTTAACTACTCTTTTTAGATCTGTCTCTGGGACCGACAGGACGGACCCAGAGACGGATGTAAACAGTTAGCGTGGGATTATCCGCGGGCTATGGGGAAGACGTAATTCTTTTCAAAGAACTGACCCGACGGCGGGAGGGAAAACGCAGCGGCGATTCCATGTGAACCCCGCCTGCATGTTCCTCATAGCCCCCAGGGGATAACTCCGAAAAACGCCATTGAACAACCCCTAAAAAATTGACAGTCAATTCTCGGAGCGAAAGACACGGCGAGCCCCTAATAAAGAATGGGTGCAACCCTGCTGCCCCAACACGATCCAACACAAAGCTGCGGGTGAACCCCTGTTTGGATGATTGACGCTACGTTTTTGGATGTGATTTTCGGGTCCAACACAGACCCAAAATCGTATCCAAAAACGCCGTGTGAACATACCCTTACATTACCTTTGATGCAGCTCATCTTTATTCCTTGAAGTTCTTAATTCCCTTTCTTTGCCAGTCCTTACTCTTGGAATGCTTACACTATCATGGTTGGAACGATTTCTGCCATTACAAATAAATGGAAACCCTCTTGTATATTTTAAGGTTTGACCCGTTAACTATTTTAATGTATATTGAGTTTTCTATTGATTTTATGATTTGAGCTTAAACTATGGATGGTAAACACTAAAGCTGTGTTCACACAAACATTACATGTGCTAGTCAGCAATGGAAGCTGATGCAATAAAACCAAAATTCTCTGAGTTCTCTTGTGTTTATTTGAATGAAGTTTGTATATTGGAGTTTTTTTTCCCTGTATAGTGGGAACTTGTGCGCACCAGCTGCCACTGTATGTAAAGGGGAAGGGGGGGATCATCACCATATATATCTCCAGTGTTCACCGCAAACACCTTGTGCAGCCATGTATGTGTGGGGGAAATGCAAATATGCTGGTTAGGACATTAATAGAAGGAAGGCAAGAGCAGGTTTCATAAGAAACACCCGCTTAGCCCTGAACCTGAGAGTTAACCAGCAGCAATACAGAAAATAAAAAATTATCACCTTTAGTGTCAGAGAAGTTATTAGTTTTCTTTTTTTTTTTTCCCCCTCACATTTGTAAAGAACCATACACGTTTCATTGTTCTGTCAACATCGGCATATCCGGGCTGGCTTTTTTTTGCGAGAAGAGTTGTATTTTCGTAATGGTACAATTTAATGTATCCTGTAATAATTTGGGAAACCTCCCTCACCCCCAAAACAAACACCTGTGCGATGCTTTTGGGGGGTGATTTTTACAGAATTTGAGCCAAATAAATTAGAAGTTAGCTGTATACTGCAGGTCAGCACGATTCTAGCAACCAGATATATTTAATTTTTGTTTATTTTTAAAAGTCGTAAAATCGAAGGAGGCTTTTCTGCGGCCAGTGACATTTTCTTTTTTTTCCTCTGGTAGAGCTTTGTGGGGGGCTCATTTCTTATGGGGAACCATTTATTTATTTATAGGGCTCATCCCCACTGCAAAGGACAAATACCGGTTGGCTTATCAGACTGGGATTTGTCCTAGTTTAGCGCCGTCCCCACGGCTGCCGGGGGATGGCTTTTCTCCGCGATGAGTGGAGAAAAGCTCTCGCCCTACCCATTGATCATATTCCGTCCAAAAACCGGACGGAACAATGAATATGTTCAATGTTTTTGATGCCTGGTGGTTTACCCGTGCAGTGGAGACTGCTGCACAGGTTTACCATAACGGCAAAGTGTGTTAGTTTGTGGCCGGTATTTCAGTCTGCAAAACTGCAAACCGGTGCCGTGGGGACATGGCCTTAGAGTGTTTGTGACTTTCCCCAGGATTTGAGAGAACCAAAAACCCACTTTTTATTTCACTCCTTCTCACAGTGTTCACCTTGCACGATAAATAAGGTGATATTGAACTTCAACATGTTACATTAAGTGTTAGCTATTATTTTTTTATTTTTCAAAACTTTTTTTTTCTTTTTTTTAAAACAAACACATTCTTAACTTAGAAACCATGTACGGGAAAAGCGCTGGGATTTCTTTTCCCACCCGGGGCCAGGGTGTAAAAAGGATTTAAAAACGGGTAGCTACTGAGAACAAAACATGGCAGCCAGAGGCCTAATAACCAAACAGGACTCTGTAGTTGTGGGGAAGGGGTTTCCAAAAACCCGACGACTCAAAAAATTTAAATTTAAATTTTTCCATCAAAAATAATGCACTTACTACGGGCATTAAAAATTTGGGGGGGGGTTTAGACAAGTAAAAGCTTGAAAAAAAATTTTTTTAAAGGAGGTGCTGGGGGAATTCATTACAAAGCAGGCGGTACAAATAAACTGGGTCACTGATGTATTAAATGAGGAAGAGGTGGTTTATGACTTTTTCTGGTATAACTCCTGGCAACAATTATGGAACCACCCTTAGGAAACTTCAAACCTTGTGTGATGCCCATACACCTTTTTGCAGTAAAGCAGGAACAACCCAGAACGGGTGTCTGCATGCTTGATGGAGCTTGGCCATTTAACCCAATGCATACGGCAGTAAAATTTGGGGTTTTGTAAATATCTATTTTTACAATCTGAAGGTAGGTTTCTGCCTCAACCCCCCTTTCCCCCCGGCAGGTGCGTGATCATGGGGTGGGGATGGTTTTTTTTCCTTTTTGGCAACCAGAGCTGCCTCCCTTTTGAATGCCCTGAGGAAAAAAGAAATAAAATACATAGGGCCACATGTATAAAAACTTTCTAGGCCTAAAACTCATTTGGGTTGTCCCCCCCAAAACCCCAATCAAGCCCCCCTTTAATTTCGTAAAATGTTTCTGGAATGAGAGGGGCGCTGTGCTCGATTGCTATGGGCAACAAAGTGCGTTTTAGACCTAGAAAGATTTCATACATGTGGCCCATAGTCTCTACCTCTGTAACATCCTGCACTGTAAAACAATTACATTTTGATTGGGGGGGAAAACCAAAAAAAAGTTTAAAAGCGCAAAATTAAAGGTTGTTTTTCCCCAAAAATAAAATGGAAACTAAAAAACACAAATAAAAATGGGAAAAAACTCCCAAAAAAGAAAACTGTATTTTTCCCGCAAAAAAAAAAACCAAAAAAAAACATGTACTGCATTGAAAGGAAAAAAAAAAAAAAAAAAAAATTAAAGGGGTTTGGGAAAACCCAAAGAAAAATATAAAAAGGGATAAACCCTTTTTAAAGATCACCGGCGGTTCCCCCTTACGGGCACCACCACTCAGGAAAAGAAAAGGGGCCAAAAAAAGTAAAAGGCAAGAGAATGGCATGTGACAACTTTAACCTACGATTTGGGGTTAGGTTTTTTGACCCGGGTGCCCAACCCCCAAAAAAAAAGAAAAACGACACCGGGGGCACAACCAACGTCTGGGTAGGAAAAACACAAAAATTTTTTTAAGTTGCTGGGATGACTTTCCCTTTTCCCCCTTCACTGCAGTGGGGCACCAGGGAACAGGGAATTTTTTTCCCCCACCGGGGTCCCCTCAGGAATTCTCAAATTCTCCCTTTAAATCCAAAACCATATGGGATCTGCTGGTTCTCAAGTTCACACAAATTGGGGGTTAAAAAGGGGGGTTTGTTTAGAGGGGAAGGGAACCCCGTGGTTTCCAAAAACCCCCCAAAACCTTTAGGCGGGGGTTTTTTTACCACCCCGGGGGGACAAAGGGCAAATACCCCCGGTTTTTTCCCGGCCGTTTTTTGTCCTGTTTTTTGGGGGGGGCCCCCTCACGGGGCCGGGGGGGACGGGGGGCGGCTTTTTCCGCAATGACGGAACCGCCCCCCCTTTCCCCCCCCCCATTGAGCAGCAAAATCTTCCTCCGGGAAAACCCCGGGCGGAAGATAGTGCAGGTTTTAATGTTTTTTTTGCGCCGGCGACAAAACCCCCTACCCGGGAAAACCCCCTGCCCGTGGGGACTGCTGCACGGGTTTTTTCCCTTTGAGCACAAGTTGTCCATTTTTTCCCCGGGCCCGGTTTTTCCCCGGCGGCAAAAACCCGCAAACCGGCTGAAAAAACCCCCCGAGAACCTTGCCGTGGGGGCTTACCTTAGGCCCTTTTAACCCCCATTTTAGGGGGTTTCAGGGGGTTTTAAAAAAAAAAAAAAAAGGGAAAGGGTACAATGTGCAAAAAAAATTAAATTTTTAAATGCAGTGTGTTTAAATAATTAAAACCCTTTGCCTAAAATATGTAATTTGTTTTTTTTCAAGGGACAGTTAATTTTTTAATTTAAGTTGGGTTTTTTTCCCCAGGGGCCCCAAGGAGCCCTTTTTCCTTCCCCTGTGTTTTGCAGCACAATCATGATGGTCTTCCCAACGGAAACTTTAAGGGGCCCCCCTTGGCACATATAAATACAGGGTTTAAAACAGGGTCCTAAAGTTAAAAATGGGAAAGAAACCCCTCCAAAAATTTCAGGATAATCACTGCAAAATGTGGGTTTTCCCTAACTTAGTATAACCAGGGGGTGAATTACAACAAATTTTAAATTCTGACAGGTTTTCAGTCAATAAAAAACCCTTTTCGTAAACTTTAAAGGGGCAAGTGGCTTTTAATAATTTTTAAAAAAAAAAAATATTGCCTGAAAGAGCCAGGTCACAACACGGCTGTCATTTTATGAGCTTTGTAGGAGATGAAAGCTGTGCTTTCTATGGGCAGCAATGACCAAAAAAAGGAGCAGCAAAGAAAAAAATTTTTCAGATTACAAAAATTTTTTTCCCCCAATTTTTAAAGTAAAAAATTTGATAACCTTTTCATAAAGTTTTTTTTACTAGGGCCCCTTTTTAGAAAAATAATAAAGTGCTACCCCCAATTGCCTATACCATAATATCCGGGGACAGTAAAAATAAGAAAAGGAGTGGGTTTTAAAAACGCTTCCTATTTAGGGAAAAGGGTAGCTTTGGCCTGACCTGAATTTTACTGGAGATCGCATGAATATTTTGGGCCCAACCCCAAAACAACAACCTACCCAAAGGGGGGCTATGTCCACACGGGTTTTTCGGGACCCAATTTTAGCCCGTAATTTTCCCCCGTACTGCCGAAATACGGCTGGAATTTTGTCCCCGTCCCTTACGAAAATCTACAGTTCCATAGAGAAAATGGATTAAAAACTCCCTCCCCCTTTTGGGGGCAATATGACATTGGGGAGAGTAGTGACACGTCATTTATTCACGGCATATACGCGCCGAAAACAATGAATGTCTATGGGGCTGGCGGGCTGCCAGCCCCCCTGCCCTGTCCCGCCCCCGTACACAGGGCGTAATTGTGGGGCGAAATACATCCCGCAATTAAGCAGTGTGAACATAGCCTTACTGTCTGGAGTTAGGCAGCCAATCTGCACCATGCCAGTGAAGTGCAACACTAGACCCGAGTGACAAACTGGAGAGAGGAGCTTGCCTGCAAGAGCTTATTATCTACAAGGTAGAGGGAAGAAGCTGCTTGGGAAGTGGCACCCTAAAATTCCACCTCTACAGGCTAGCCCACAATAACCCTGTTACTTTTGAAGGTTTCAGTGTCCGAGAAGGGATGCTGGGGAGAAATCTTGGAGTTGTTGTGTGACGAGCACAATAACATAGGAGGATCTTACGAGCATCAGAGAACAGAAGAGGAGGGATTGGGAAATTGGTTATAGATGGGGAAGGTTGTCATTTATTACCTATGACCTAGGTGAGTTCAAAATATCTACACAGAAGAGAGGTGGTGGAAACAAATTATAATTCTGTGACTTCCCCTTGATAGAGTGGTTCCTATAGGAAATGAAGGCGGTTTTTATCCATCTCAACCAATCACAGCACTGTTTATTTTTCAAAAGCACTTTAAAAAAATGTATGTCTTGTTGAGATTGGTTGCTATGGTCACATCATTTTTCTTCTAGACCTTTCAGAAATATTCCACTTTTGAATTTTATTTATGCAGCAGGCTTGTCCAATACGTTCTACGACTCCCAAAATAATCAGTTTCATCCGATGCAGTCACCAAATTTAACAGAACCAATGACATTTTGAAAAGTTAAAAAAACCACGCAAACTTTTTTGTTTTATTTTTATTCAAAACCGAACAGCAACAGGCACGTATTAAAATGAGTATGGCAAAGCCGTGTACAAATGGCTTTACACTTAAGCCGTCTCCCAAAAGATGTCTGTTGCAACAAACTGTAAACAGATGATAAACAGTCTTTAACAGCAATACCAAGGAAAATACAAATCAGCTAAAAAAGCACCAGTTTTTTTTTTCTTTTTCTCTAGATAACAGTTGTGCTCACTATACTTAAAACAAATTACAAAATAATGGAATGTTTAAGTTTAAAATTAGTCCTGCGACTGGTCCTAAAAACAACTTATTATACAACAAAATCCCACAAAACTATTTCACTAAACAAAACAAAATCCAAAGAGGGAATAAAGAAATGAATAAAATAAAATAAAACGAAACACATTTGGTCACTTAGCTTTGTGCATAGATTAAGGCATTTTAGCAATTCATTACATTACACTCACCCTTTATCAGTGACAACTAGACAGACCACCAGATTGGCAAGCCGGCCCATCCGCTTTTGTTGACCTACAACTCCCACTATCTATACAGGACTGCTAAACATTGGGAAACCTGTCGTCCAGCAAAAGCTTTAGCGTCCAGCTTTCCAAGCCAGTGGTATTGACATGTAACCAATCGCGCATACACGGTCACACACAATTCAACTCCTCTCACTCAAAAACACAGGCATACTGCAGCAAAAAAGGCATTTGTACCCTTGTCCGAACAAAAATTCCCTTCCCTCTTTATTTCAGATTGGCAAATACCCTGAGCTGATTATGGTGTTTACATTAATTCCACCTCTCCGTGCAGTTCAAGTGTTCAGTAGTGGAAAATTGTAATTAAAAAACCCAGCATGCAATGCATTTCACTATAGCTTAGCAAAACAACCAGGACACAGTCCTTGCATTTTGCCATAAAAAGGAAAAAAAAAAAAAAAAGCTGCTAAATTTTCTGACCGTTAAGGGCTTGAAGCCTGGCTGTACGCTAGTGAAAATATTGCAAAATGTGAAAAGTTCCAAAACGAAGTAAGTGGTGCAGTGAGGGAGAGGAAGAATTGCAGTCGATATTTGTTCTCTTAAATAACCATACAAAAAAAGAAAAAAATAAAGCAAAACAAAAAGCTCCAGTTAGTGGTTCCTTCACAACCATGCTTCAAGGCAAGTGTCAGTCAGTATTTTCAGTGTATTTGTAAACAGCATTCCTTGCCGTGGCAGCAAAGCAGTGTGGGCACTTCACATTTCCAAACGAGAAGTCAACACAAAGTGGAAGTGAGAACATCAGTCTTTAAATTCTGGCAAATTTCCACCAGTAGCTGGAAAAATATCTTCCAATTATGAGAGTTTTCCTTTAACAGATTAAAAAATAAATATAAAAAGAAAAAAAAAAAAAACCTGTGGCACACGAAAATCTTCCTGCAGTTTTCAGTCAGTCATAACTGTGCTTTTCATATTCAAGCTTTCAGAAAAATAAAACCAACTGAGGTATGTGCATATTGCTCTATGTTCAGGCTGTGTAGAAGAAAAAAAAATGACAATAAAAATTTGGAGTATGTTAAAGGAAAAATTGGAGATAAATTATGCTGGCATTTTCTTTTTTTTTTTTTTTAAATAATGTAACCTTGGCAATCAGGATAAATTCTCTCTCACCAAGACCTTCTCTGATCACTTGCTAAAGAAATTTCACAAAAAAGCCATTGTGATGCATGCTTTAGGGTCTTGGTGTTCATTATTCCATAGGTGTAAAAAAAAAAAAAAAAAAAAAAATTAAATAAGAAAAAATACATATATAGGTCAGTCATCAAAGGCAGGATCGGCCTCTTCACTACTGGATCGTTCCTGCAGCATTCCCTTCCAGCTGGCTTTATTTAGTCCCACATGGCCCAGCATGGTCTGTGACAGCCTTGTGCTGCTGAATCTGGCCCACTCCACAAACAACGGCTCCACCAAGTACGTGATGAACCCTAGATGAAAAAAGGAGATGGCGTGAGAAACAAAGAAAATCCTGACGGAATGCGTAGAAGCCAGAAATTCGAGTTTTCTTTATCAAGATGTTACCGATCTATACAGAAGTCATTACTGACAAGGTTCAACAGCAGGGACACAGGTACTACTGATGAAAAACACTTCTGTGGGGCACATTTATTATTGCAATAATACTGGGGGCAGGCACTGAGCCTGAAAGGAAAGAAGATAGACGAAGAACCTGAGGTTTGCAGTTTTTCAAGGTAAAAAAAAAGGAAACTACTTCTAACCAGGAAAAGTTGCTGCTCGGCTGCAGAAAAGGGAGGCTACAAACTGCACAGGAAAAGCACAAAAAACACCACCGGGAAAAGAACAACTAATGCAAGCAATTTTTTTTTTTTAATCCGTTCTGGAATTGTTCAATTTTTTTTTTCTGCATCTCAGAAATAATGTGTTGAGCTGGAACCATTTGTTTTTGGGTTTTATTTCCTATGGCCTATGCGGGTCTTACACTATCCCCAGAGTCTGGCATATAAAGAAGTTTATTTGGCCCTGTTAGTCTTCAAACTCTATTTACCTCTGTGTTTCAATATTTATGAAAAAAAAGACATTGACTTTATTTTTACTTCTGATTTTAAATTAATAAAAAAAAAAAAAATGTTTCTGATTCAGAACCCAATTTCCCAAAGGTCAAAAGAAATGTGATGAACGATATCCAGCCAAATGACTACATTTTACATAATTACATAGTTTGTAAGGCGAAAAAAAGGTTTAGACATTGCGTATAAAACCAGAGCAAAAAAATAAATAAATAGGCTCATCTGAAAGTGACCTTTGTTAGTGCACTGTACTAGGTTAAGACCATGTTCACACATGACAGAGATGCGGTGTATTCTCCACAGTGGAAAATCTGCAGCGTTTCTGGAAGTTCACACACCCAATCATTTTAATGTAGATTTACCAATGTCATTTTTCAGAGAAGACTATCCTAAAATATGAAAATATATATATTTACAAATCTTTTTACAGATTTTGCTGGAAAAAATACCAACAACTTTGGATTTATTGCAGATTTTAAAGCTCCCATTGAAACCAATAGTTACAATCTTCAATAAGACCTTAGCAGATCTACAATACAAATTGACACTCTGCATATTTAGAATATGCATCACAGGTCAATATATGGGTGAATTCCAGGCAGTTTTTTCTATAGCATTCTATAGGATTCGTTTATCCCCTTTGTGTCACATGATTTTTTCTTATTTTTAACATTGTGTTCCGTTTATTTCTCTCTGCCTTTCAAGACTCAAAACTTTATTTTGCCTTTTTCCAAGCCGTGTGAGGTCTTGTTGTTGAAGGGCATGTATTTTTAATTGTACCGTATAATGAAAAAATAAAAAGATTTGAGGGGATAAACATGGAAAAAAAAAAACACCACCATTGTTTTTCCCCCTTTCTGGGGGGTTTGGGGTGGGAGGGATTTAGTTCTTATGGAGTTCATTGTGCAGTATAAAACAGTAAGACAGGTTAACTTTACACTACAGGTTGGAAAAATTCCAGCAATACCAAATTTATCTAAACTTTTTTTTTTTTTTTTTTTACACCTTGACTTTCGGTTCCTCTTAGTATACAAAAATGGCTTTCATAATGTAATAGAAGTAGTAAGATGCCAGGACTAGGGGTCTTTATTAAACCATGACATCCAGTCGGCAGCCTGCAACCTTGTAGTGTGGGGCCGATCGGGTGGACGAATGGACCGCCGCACCAAGCGCGGAATCCAAGTGGTTTAACAGCCCAGATTGGCGTTTTCGCCAATCTCTGCCACTATCATAAGGTCCTGGCTGTAATTAACAACCATTATCTTCTGTGTATGAAGTGGGATCAGCAAGCAAGCCTGGTTCATACTCCCCAACACATGACTTAAAGGGGTTTTCACGCTACAAAGATCATATCTGTAATGATGGGGACAGTAAAAATAAGCACTTTTGCAATTGGTTTGCATTACCTAAATCACTTAGTATAGCAGATATGAGCTAATCTCTGTGTGTCTAGTGCTACTTCTGCAGCAAGTGGTCAGGCCATGCTCCCTTTTTTTTGTGAATGACTGCCTGATAATTCATTCAGACCTGTTGGGACACTCCCCCTGTTCAGTGATTGGCTGCCTGGACTCTGTGCTTACTCCCCTCTGAGCTGTGTAAAATGAAAGTGAAACTAGATGCCTCATCTTTCTATGCTGACAGTGTCTGTATAATAAAGGCTCTCTGAGCTTTTCTATGCTCCTCTCCCAGCCCAAAGTGAAGGATCTGGGCGATTACTGAGTCTGTAGCTTCTAGATTCACTCACCCCCCCATATAACACAGCCTTATACCCTCTGCTCCCCCTCTACCTCCTGCCTGATAGAGGTGGGAAGCATGCATTTCTCACATTTGTTTCACCAGTTCAGGCTGTATGTATAACTGCTTACAGCAATGCAGGTATTCTGCTTACAAGGAGCTTGTGCATCCTGGGAGGGAGGCGACAGCTCTGCAGGCATGAGAACTGACCATAGCAGGAGGTCTGCAGAGCTGTGACATCCTCTCCCTTCCACTGCTCAGACAGAATGATGTCACCAGTCTTCAGTGAGGGAAGACTTGCCTACTTGGAGGAGAGACACACCCCTGGATTTGAAGCTGTAAGAGACAAACACCTCAAGTCTACAAAAGCGAAAGCTTGTGATGAGAAAACCCCTTTAAGTGTACATCATGCGGCTTGTAGCTAAAAAGGGTTAAAGCTCATTCACATCACTGGTACTTTTAACATGCTGCCAGTTTACATATGGAAGATCTTCACCATACCAGTCCCATGTGAAAGAACTCTTGGGGAATTTACAACCTGCAACTCTAACAAACATTTGTAAAGTGGGACATAGAATAATATACCTCTGTAACACCTAATTTAGTTTGCATGCAAATATTGGTTGTGGCGCATTTCTGCCATTTCTTTAACACACACCCGTGAATGCAGAGATGTGTGGTTTGTATGAACACCTCACTTCTTACAGCACACGGATTGCACAAGGCATCTACTCAAGTACTCAGTTTCAAATTTGCACTGTTATGCAATTTATGCTTCTAATTACTGACACAAAGTTGAGTGAAGGTGGTTGGGTATAGTCATTATATTCAGTTGTATTTTAAACACAGTACGCTGTGCAGTCTCAAAAAGAGTTAACTTTGTTTGGCATTCAACATATGCCACATATGCAAACCGCTACTAAATAATAGTTTCCCAGTATCAGGGATTCTAAAGAGCACAATCTCTTGTTGATATAGAGGACTGTGATATATATATCCTTCATCCTGGAAGCGTCATCCTGCTGTAATGATACACACAACATGGTTAGTAGAGTCATGAGCGTGACCTATCCTTACCAATCTGGATGTTGGCTATGTTTGATGTGTTACGATCGCACAGAGGACTGATATCCAGATTACATTTCCTCTCAACGTCCCCTAAGAAAAAAAAAAAAAAGAAAATACTTGTAAGGCGATTTCTTATCATAATGGACCAGAAAACACACATTGCTAAGCAGTCACTAATTACCACCCTAGACTTTGACGGCATATCTAATTGATATGTTATCAAAGTCTGACTGAGTTGGTCTCATCTCTGGCTCACACCTACCTTGTGACAGGCTCCCAAAAGGGTCGGCTCAGTAAAGAGAGCTGGTTGTGGAACACCCATAGTACAGAATGTAGAGTTGTTTGCAAACGCGATTGGCTCTCCATTCTGAGCTGACAATTTCAGGTGTCCATTTCAGATATAGGTGTGGGTTCCGCCTCCAGAACCAGCACATACCAGTCTTTGATGGCATATCGCGAGGATATGCCATCAAAGTCTATGGTGGGAACACACCTTTATTCAGAGAAAATCAGGTATTGCAAAAAGCAGAGAACCTCTTTTAAGTGTCCTTTGTATAATTAACTTATGGTCAATGTCCCCCAGCTGGGACCTCATTCAGTTTTCCTGCAGCACCACCACCACCACCACAGGGGAATGAAGCATTACACAGTATCCATTCAAATCATTAACTTGTCTGTGTAGGAGGGGACAGATCCTCCAGGGCTAGAGACACTCTTTGTAACCATTCTCCACTTTGTTCAAGAGATAAAGTATCCAGAATTTGGGATCTCAATCTATTAGCTCACAACTCCTATATGGTATGCAGAGAAGGGTTTAAGCAAGTGCTATTAGGGAAGCCAGTAATGTCACATATATATCCATAGATGGTCTGTACTTTTGAAATTTGTAATGAGTTTGTGGGGAACTACGTGTTCTTTGACCATGAAGAAGCCAATCTGATCTGGGGATAGCAGGCAAACATATACAGTCATATGAAAAAGTTTGGGCACCCCTATTAATCTTAATCATTTTTAGTTCTAAATATTTGGGTGTTTGCAACAGCCATTTCAATTTGATATATCTAATAACTGATGGACACAGTAATATTTCCGGATTGAAATGAGGTTTATTGTACTAACACAAAATGTGCAATATGCATTAAACCAAATTTTGACTGGTGCATAAATTTGGGTACCCTTATCATTTTATTGATTTGAATACTCCTAACTACTTTTTACTGACTTTCTGAAGCACAACATTGGTTTTTGTAACCTCACTGAGCTTTGAACTTCATAGCCAGGTGTATCCAATGATGAGAAAAGGTATTTAAGGTGGCCAATTGCAAGTTGTTCTCCTATTTGAATCTCCTGTAAAGAGTGGCATCATGGGCTCCTCAAAACAACTCTCAAATGATCTGAAAACAAACATTGTTCAACATAGTTGTTCAGGGGAAGGATACAAAAAGTTGTCTCAGAGATTTAACCTGTTAGTTTCCACTGTGAGGAACATACTAAGGAAATGGAAGACCACAGGGACAGTTCTTGTTAAGCCCAGAAGTGGCAGGCCAAGTAAAATATCAGAAAGGCAGAGAAGAAGACTGGTGAGAACAGTCAAGGACAATCCACAGACCACCTCCAAAGAGCTGCAGCATCATCTTGCTGCAGATGGTGTCACTGTGCATCGGTCAACAATACAGCACACTTTGCACAAGGAGAAGCTGTATGGGAGAGTGATGCGAATGAAGCCATTTCTGAAAGCACGCCACAAACAGAGTCGCCTGAGGTATGCAAAAGCAAATTTGGACAAGCCAGCTTCATTTTGGAAGAAGGTCCTGTGGACTGATGAAACAAAGATTGAGTTGTTTGGTCATACAAAAAGGCGTTATGCATGGCGTCCCAAAAACACAGCATTCCAAGAAAAACACTTGCTACCCACTGTAAAATTTGGTGGAGGTTCCATCATGCTTTGGGGCTGTGTGGCCAATGCCGGCACCGGGAATCTTGTTAAAGTTGAGGGTCACATGGATTCAACTCAGTATCAGCAGATTCTTCAGAATAATGTACAAGAATCAGTGATGAATTTGAAGTTACGCCGGGGATGGATATTTCAGCAAGACAATGATCCCAAACACAGCTCCAAATCTACTCAGGCATTCATGCAGAGGAACAATTACAATGTTCTGGAATGGCCATCCCAGTCCCCAGACCTGAATATCATTGAACATCTGTGGGATACTTTGAAGCGGGCTGTCCATGCTCGGCGAACATCAAACCTAACTGAACTTGAATTGTTTTGTAAAGAGGAATGGTCAAAAATACCTTCATCCAGGATCCAGGAACTGATTAAAAGCTACAGGAAGCGACTAGAGGCTGTTATTTTTACAAAAGGAGGATCCACTAAATATTAATGTCACTTTTCTGGAGTGCCCCGACATTTGCACCGGTCAAATTTTGGTATAATGCATATTGCACATTTTGTGTTAGTACAATAAAACTCTTTTCATTCCAGACATATTACTGTGTACATCATTTATTATATATATGAAATTGATATGTCTGTTGTAAACACCCAAATATTTAGAACTAAAAATGATGCGTGTATAAGAAGGCTTCAGCAAAACAGTGGGCAACAGTCCTGATCTATTACCTGCAAACGGCCTGGATTTTGCAGGCATCTCTCAATGTCCTTGAGATGTTACCTACTAGGCACAGCACAACATATTTGAAGCACTGCTATTCAAGCATCCCAGCTAAAAGCATTTGTACTAAAGGGTCTGAAAAATCCTAGCGGTTAATTGCAATGATAAACTTGTAATGTTACTGAACTTTCTGATTAAAGTCATACTTGAACCAATATATCTATCTTTATGTATCTGCTGGACACACTTGGTTTCCATAAAAGCGTTCATGATGCCGAAACATGAAAATAAAACATAGCTTCACTTTGAAACAGGTCGTCCATTTTGGACAAATGCCTTTTTAAAGAAGGGTCCTCTAAAGATAGGCTGTGACGCTCAGCAATAATCTAGTCTGTGGGCAACATAACAGCAAGTGTTTAAGGGGAACCTGTCATATTCAAAATGCTATCTGATCTGCCAGGATCATGTTATAGAATACAAATTACAAGTTCTGCTAAGTCTTTTCACACAAAAATATATATCAAATCTATTTGTTCAGATTCCAGCTCGTTCTGGGTTAGGCCATGTTCACACGGCTTATTCTGGGACGTAATTCAGTCCGTAATTACACGCCGGAGTGCGCCAATTATGGGCTGAATCCGTCCCAGTAACTACGGTAATGCACAGTTCTCATAGAGAACTATGCATTACGTCTCCTCTCCCTGCTCGGCGAATACGCCGAGGTGGGAGATAATTGACATGTCACTTTCTAGCGGCGTATACGCGCCTCTCGAAAGGACTGTCTATGGGCCGGCGATGTGCCGGCCCCCCGCCCCGCCCCCGGCCACACGGCGTAATTGCGGGGCGGAATTACGCCCCGCAGTTAAGCCATGTGAACAGAGCCTTAAGAGTACAGTGGACAGTCTGATCACTGCATAGGATCATTCACTGGACTCCTAAGTCCAGAATGAGCAGGAACTAAAACTAACAAACTACTAGTTATACTGAATCCCACAAAACTATATATTAATCTGATCAGCAACATGCTGCTGCCTACTCAGAGTGCAGGTACAATGTGACAGGTTCTCTTTCATTCGTCTGTGATGCTACCATTGGAGTTGTAAAGTATGGGTATGTACACACGGTGTGTTGGATCAGTTTTTGGATCCGAAAAAACGCATTCAAAAGCGCTGCATCAATGGCATCCAACACGCAGGTTTAAATAGGGCTCCTGCTGCGTCTTTCAGGTCAAGAATTGAAATGACAATTCTTTGAACGGATCCGACAGATGCAAGTAAACACACATCGGCGATCACTCGCCTGAACGCTGATGCGTGTTTGACATAGAAAGCAATGTAAATCACACTGCACATTGTTAGATGTGTGTTTAGGGTCTGAAACATGAATCCAGACACGCATCTAAAAACAGATCCAAAACGCTGTGTGAACATACCCTATTATTTGAGTAACGCATGGTTGGGTCGGGTCCTCCATATCGACATACTCTTTGTATCTTCTATCAGAGACGGTCCTAGACTTGGGATAACTCTTTACATCACCTCAGGATATTTGAAAATAGGTTTTCTAAATCTCCACAAATCCTCTTCAGCTGGAACCCTCATCTTACCTTGGTAGAAGAATTCTTCTGTTACTTTCTCGCTCCACTGCTTGCTGAGCTCCCAAGTCCGGCATGGGTTACAGATATCTGCACACTTTAAAGCCATCTATGATAAAGGAGGCAAAATTACAATGCATCCACAATTACAAATGTATCCGTATGGACTCTACTTGACATGCATGTAAAAAGCTGGCTCCTGATCCTGTCTATTCACAATGCAGCAATACCTGCAGAATAAAGTGGCGATGCCCAGCATTCTCCAGACATAAGTCGCCTCGGTCCAGATGGGTTCTGAACTGTGACAGGTATTCATTTTGTCGACTTATGTCAGTAGCAAGAATAATTGATCCCAATTGGCTTTCCATGTGTTGCCTAAAACAAAAAACAAAGCCTTTAATTCTGAGACTTCAGCCCTCAATTGCTTAGCCAGACACAAATCCATCAAAGTACTGCTCCTCTTCACACTCTTCTCCCTGCCTTCTCTTAACAAAAGGCCAAAGCATTTCTGGGGGCCTGCAAAGGAGCAGGGCCTATATAAACTACACCCAAAATTGTCCAAGGGGTGTTGCCATGAGGTCTGAAAGCCCCCTCCCCCTTCATGTTTTGCAATATTGTGCAGGTCTGTGTCAGTTTCAAAAGTGGGACACTCAGAGCAGGCTAATCGCTGAATGACGATGACGATTGCATTATAAAACTACAATTACTTTTTACTCAAGGTGACTACTATATGTAAATTCATTTTTGCCACATCGTAGTCTGAACCTGTCAGGTGGTTTATGCTGCCCTATCTGAGAGCAGGATACAATAAAGGGAGAGAAGCTGAGCTCTGTCATATATATATATATATATATATTTGAAGATTTGAGTAAAAAGCAGAGAAAATCTTTAAAACGGAAACTCTTGGTGACCCCACCCAGACACATTTATTGACAGTTTGCCCTGTACACACTCTGATACAGGGAGAGCTGTCAATCACTGTATGTGAGCGAGGTCAGCAAGACTCCGACTGTCACTTAAAGGGGTTTTGCCACAAAGTAAATAAACATTTTCACCATTCATCATTATTAAAAATTCTGCACCGTTTTTGTTTTAGCTGCTCCTTTAGTGATCCATTGTTTACAGCTCGTCTCCAGGGGATACGACCAGGGCTGAGAGCTCCTCAGTCCTGGTCGCACATGCTCAGACATCACCTCTCCTCTCAGGCAGCTACTGAATGTTCAAACCCTTGGTGCTGTCATTTTACTCCCGTCTTTTGAACTAGTTAGTAATTAGTCAAACAGTGTAAATTAATAAAAAAAGAACCCTCAACGAGGTCTGTGCATTGAGAAAGGAAAAAAATCCACAGGTTAAGTTCCTGCAGGGATTTGAACCAAGGATCCTTGTGCTGTAAAGCAAAAATGTTACCTCTGAGCTACAGTGTAGCTACTTACAGTTCTATACATAAACATACCTTTCTTTGACTACAGAGAGGAAAGGCATGGTGATGCCATCCTGCTGGGTCACATGATATGCAATTCAAACAAATCATACACGCCCCCTTCTGAGCACACAGAGCAGAAGAGCAGGATACAGGAGGTATGAGATGAGATCATGGCAAAACCCCTTTAAAGACTCCGGTCAGGATTTTTTCGGATTTTTACTCAGAAATTATATAACCCTCAGCTTCTCTCCCTCGATCATACAACCCTATATATCCCATAGCTCAGCTTCTCTCCTCTATCTTATAATCCTATATATCACAGAGCTCAGCTCCTCTCCTCTATCATATAACCCTATATATCACAGAGCTCAGCTCCTCTCCTCAATCATATAACCCTATATATCACAGAGCTCAGCTCCTCTCCTCAATCATATAACCCGATATATCACAGAGCTCAGCTCCTCTCCTTTCTTCTATCATATAACCCTATATATCACAGAGCTCTTCTTCTGTCCTGTATAATATAACCCTATATATCACAGAGCTCAGCATCTATCCTCTATCACATCCTGCTCTCAGATAGGGCAGCATAAACCACCTTATGAGTTTACTTTAAGAATCTAGCCTGTTAAATGTGGCATACCCCATTATATAGGCACCAACTATTGCATGAATCTGGCAACATTGTGTGGAATTTGAAGAAAAAAAAAAAAAAAAAACAGACAGCATACCTTTCTTCCAAAGTCATGTGTGCAAACAAACCAGACTCTCGCAACAAGCCCACTGCTGACCTCCAGTGGTGGCTTTCTAATACTGAGGTATTCTGAATAGAAGAGCAGAAAAAGTGTAAGTGAAGCTGCTGATAAATCAGTAACTGCAAATAAACCACCACCGGCTGAAAGGCAGATGTTCTGAATAGGCGGTCTTACTACAGAAGATGCCAAGTAAACTGGGCGCTACCAAGCAATGGCATGAACAGGACTGGCTACAAACAATCCAAGAGCTTTTCTTTTATTAGTACAAGCGCTTTACATTGATTAAATGTTATACATACTAGATACATTTCCAAAACACTGACAATGGCCTCAGGATACACCTTTTTCACCATACAATGGGCTTTCCTGGGACATTGTACATTGAGACCACACTCCACATACAATGTCTCTGATACTGCTGATCTGTGGCTCATGTAATTGATAAAAGAGCCAACCAGTTATCATGAACATTTTACTCGTAAAACCCCTGTATTAGTGAGATGCGTGCAGTAATTGAGGTCTAGTAGCGTCTCTCTACAATACAGTGCAGTACTACTGTAGATGACCTGTACTGCTCTTACATGTGCTAGTGAGGTGCATGCAGTGATTGGCGGTCTATAGCACCTCTCTACAGTACAGTGCGGTACTACACGTCCTGTACTCTTCTTACATGTATTAGTGAGGTGCATGCAGTGATTGGCGGTCTATAGCACCTCTCTACAGTACAGTGCAGTACTACATATTCTGTACTGCTCTTAACATGTGTCAGGATAAATGACTCCTTTGGGCACCAGGTGATTCTGGGTTCAGTTTATTTTTTCTGGTCCATTGTGCATAAAGTACATGACCTAAAAAAGCACTGGTCCTGAATATAGAAAGTAATTTCCAGCAGCTCTTTCCGATGTTCTATGGAAGGACTTTATCTCTGTTAGTTACCTGCATAACTGTTTTCAGGTCTTGATTTTGCATTATGTTGGGTTAACATTCTCAGGGTATCAGAAACAATTACTAGTTTTCCAAAGAGTTATGCTTTCAACATACAGTGGTCGTCCCAGAACCAATTCCCATTGTTTGTTAGGGAGCACTGTATAAGCTTTTCACTGGATAAATCTGTGATACCTGGCGGCACCACTTATCACTACAATAGGAGGTCTCAAATGCCCTGTTCTACTCATGCCACAAATACAGAGAGGATCCCAGTGATGGGATCCTTCAGAATTTTATTTATCATCCATTCTGTGAATAGCTGATAAATGTGTCTTGGAAAACCCCTAAATTCATTTGAATATGCTCACATGTTAATTTTATAACACAACTTTTACTGCTCGCTTTTTTTTTGTAGGGACATTAAAGGGGTTGTCTCGCTACAGGGATTGCTTTTAATGTTAAAGATCTTGCAAAAACAAGTCATTTTGCAATATGTGTCCATTAACAGTATCCTACCTATTCCTAGATATCCCCTCCTGTATGGGCTGCATCAGCTCCTCAGGTCGCTATAGCTACAGACCTGTTTGATCTATCCTGATAGGCTGCCAGCATTGGTTACTATAGCTACAGACCTGGCTTCTACTGCAGCCTAGTGGAAGCCAGTAAACACGCCCCTGAATTCAAAGTGAAACCAAGAAAACTGGACTGAGGTAAGAGGAATCAATGTAGTGAGACAACCCCTTTAAACATAGAGAATTCACAGACAAAATAAATGCTGACTCCTTTAGGCATGTCCCCCTCACTATGCAATATCTGGCAGTCAGACAACCGATTGCAGCAGGAGCCTCCCCCCTCTGCCTGGTTTACTGCAGGACAAAAAAAAAAATGGTTAGCCCTCCCTCCTCAGCCAAAAATGGAACAGAAGAGCAGGAGATTAACCGGTGTTCTATGCAGGATTTCTACAAAGCTCATTTTAATTCCTGCAGGATTTTTTGTAAGATCCTAAAGCAAAGTGATGAAATTGTAGAGCAGGTTTCCTTTTATCATAATTCATGGTTTAGTGTTCCTTTAAACACACTAATTGCCAACAATTTGGGTAAAGTCTAGTTTTAGCGCGACAGAATTCTGTAATTTACCTTGTATAAAGTTGCTAAGTAGTGGTTCGTTTTTATTAAAAAAGACTGATTCACACCAGGATGATCCAGATCATGTGTTGCAGCTGCGATGATACCCAACAGGACATCCCAAGGAGTGAGAGACTTGGCAAGCTGGAAAAGAAGCAATGACAAATGTTACACGTGGCTGCTTGATGAGAGATGGCACCAGTGTTATGCTTACATCTCCACAGCAACAAACAGTAAAGTAAAGTTTAAACTTATGCATGCCCTTACAACTATTGCAAAAATTCCAATAGTCACTGTACAGCCGCAACCTTAAAAGGGGTGGTCCACATTAAAATGTGTTTATAATAATATCCAAGTTCAAAGTTCCCGGCAGTTTAACCCCTGAACTGTCAATGACGACCGCGGCAGCTGCGAAGTTTGACGGAGGGAGCTCTCTCTGTCCTCCTTCAGCACTCCAGTGGCACGATCGTGTGCCGTTGATTTCGGGTTGTCTATGACGTAGTCCTGTCAGGCCCATCCGGAGGCAAAGCCTGACAAGATGAATGACAGTTGGCATAACACGTTGCAGTACAGACGTATTGCAATGTATTATAGTGTAGCAGAGATCTAATGATCACGGAGTATGCTTCCATAGTGGGACAAGTGACAAAATAAAATATAAATAAAGTGAAAACAAAAAAGAATACAGTAAAACAAGTGCACCACCCTTTACCCATTACAAATGCTTATCACTGAAGAAAAAAACTTTAAAAGTATCGCCAAATGCAAAACCACATAACCTATAAAGCGGTCATGTTATTTAACCTGTACGATTAACTTCAAATTAAAAAGAAAAACAAAAAAAAAAAAAAAAACACACAAAAAAGGCAGAATTGCGATTTTTGTTCATCCCATTGTACATAAAATGGAATAAACAGCGACCAAAAAGTCAATCGCCAAAGTGGTACCAATAAAAACATCAGTTTGTCCTAATAACAGCTCTGTTTAAAGAAACATTTTTTGAAAGTATGGCAATCAGAAGAGAGCGATGCACAAACATTGATTCACACCATAACATTTTTTTAAAAAACGGCTACAACATTAAAAAAAATAAATAAATCAATTGGATATCGCCATAATCATATCGCCCAGCAGAATAAAACTAACATGTCACATATACTGCATAGGGATGGCTGTAAAAATAAAAAACACCACCAAGATTGCCATATTTTCTTTATACTGCCTCCCAAAAACGGATTAAAATGGCAGTCATTCGTCACCCAAAATGGTACCAATGAAAAAGACAACTCCTCACGTAAAAAACAAGCACCTACACAGCTCTCTACACATAAAAATAAAAGTTATGGTTCTCAGATTATGGTGAGGCAAAATTGTGTTTTCCAAATAAAAGTACTTTTATTGTGTAAAAGCAGTAAAACAAAAAAATATATAAATTTGGTGTTGTTCTAATCGTATTGGCCTGCTGAATAAAGATAACGTCATTTATACCACATGGTGACTGCTGTAAAAACATTTTTTTTTAAAACACTGCTGTATTATGTTCATCCCACCTCACAAAAACCCTTGATAAAATTTAAGTAGCACATGGACTCCAAAATGGGACCAATGAAAAAGTCTACTCATCCCACAAAAAACAAGCCCTTAATCAGCACCACATACAGAAAATTAAAACATTATGGCTGTCAGACTATGACAAAAAAAACCTTTTTTTTTTTTACAAATGCATTTCTATTGTTTTCAAGTTGTAAAACATAAAAAACTATATAAATCGATATTGTTGTAATCGACAGCACAGTAAAGTTACCGTCATTTATACCGCACGGAGAACGCTGTAAAAATGAAGCCCATGAAACAATAGCAGAATTGCGAGATTTTTTTTCACTTTCATGGCCCAGCGCTAAAAAAACAAAACAAAAAAAAAACCTGTTAAACACCTGTGGGCCTGAAATGCACAGTACACCCAAATAAGAGCTCTTTGAGGGGTTTGGAATCCAAAATGGGGTGACTTCTAGAAGTTTCACCTGTTCTGGTACTTGGGGGGCTTTGCAAATGCGACATAGAACCCACCAAAGCCAAAACGCTCTCCCTCTTTGACGTTTTACCTCCAATTTGCTTCCATTTCCGTGAATCACCTAGATAAACTAACGCTGTTTTGAATACTTTAAGAGGTGAAGTATTTTAGGCGGAGTTATTTATGGGGGTGTCCAACGTACAGGCCCCCTCAAAGCCACGTCAGAACTGGAATTGTCCCTAAAAAATCTGTATTGCCAATTGTCTTTAAAATATGAAATATTGCTTCAAAATTTATAAGCCCCCTAATGTAGAAAAATAAAGACACAAGAAAATCTCAAAATCACATGGATAGGCAAAAACATTAAGTTATTCCCAGCCGTGTTCACACGGCTTATTCCCGACGGATTTGTGAGCCGTATTGAGCGCACAAATGCGGCGTGAATAAGGGGCGGGACGGGGGCGGGGCCGGAGCACGGCGTGGGCGCCGCTCCCGGCCCCATAGACAAGGCATTGTTTACGGCGCGTCCGCGCCGTAAATAATGTGCATGTCACTTTCTCCCCCCGCGGCGGATTCGCCGAGCGGGGAGGAGCGACGGATTCCACTGTTCTCAATGAGAGCAGTGGATTACCGTAATTGCTGTCGCGGATTGGCACCGTACTGAAGCGCAAATCCGGCGCGCAGTACGGCGTCAATACGCGGCAGAATAAGCCGTGTGAACGAGGCCTAAAAGTGACATGTCAGATTTGAAATATAGGGCTTAAGTCCAAAAGACCATAAGGAGTTAAGCTCCATGGGTCTGCTCTAATGAACTCCATGTAAACACAGAATGCGGTCCATGAAAAAACACATTAAAAACCCCAAACAGTTTTAAGATTCAGGGAAGTAGTCAAGATACCACATGAGCCAGTGTGGAGTGCTGATGGGCACAGGAATCAATGGTGCCTGAAGATGCCCTTCAGGCAATTATGGTTTCTACTTCACTGTGCTTCGTAAGCAATAGATGGTCTCATGTACACATCCTTTTCTGTATGCTCTCCTACTAATTTTCTGACTGGATGCGAACCACCCTTCATATGATCAGTAACACAGAATGCATCTCATGCATAGGCATCATATGATCCTAAATACAATGGTGATAATCTCCTACTATGTATGGTTTAGAGCAGTGTTCCCCAATTCCAGATCCTCAAGGCCTACCAACAGGTCATGTTTTCAGGATCTCCCACAGAATGCACTGACAATAATGATATCACCTGTGCAGAATGCACTGACAATAATGATATCACCTGTGCAATGCTAAGGAAAGCCAGAAAACATGACCTGTTGGTGTGACTTGAGGACTAGGGTTGGGAACCTCTGGTTTAGAGCATTTGGGAGCTGGTATCTCCACTGATGCCCCAATTGATCGCTCTAAAAAACATCTAAAATCCAAGCGATTTCAGTGGAATGATGACTATTCAGATTTGTGAGCCATTTAGAGTTTTAGTGAGGAAGACAGTAGAAGTCGAATGACCCCAGCTTTATTATCTCCGGCCCAGATGTCACCTCTCTTCTCTCCCGGATCCCAGCCTGTCTATCGTCCATTTCCTCCTTCTTCTCCTTCCGTCTCCTAAAACTAAATGTGGAGAAAACAGAACTCATCATCTTTCAACCGTCCAACTCTACCCCTCCCCCTGATCTCTCTATCTCAGTCAACGGCTCTACACTCTCATCTGTTCCACAAGTCCGCTGCCTTGGGGTAATCCTAGACTCTGCTCTATCTTTCAAACCACACATCCAAGCCCTCACCTCGGCCTGCCGCCTCCACCTGAAAAACATCTCTCGCATCCGCTCATTCCTCAACTTCGACACCACAAAAATGCTCGTCCAAGCCCTTGTCATCTCTCGCCTTGACTACTGCAACATCCTTCTCTGTGGCCTCCCAACTAGCACCCTCGCTCCCCTCCAATCCATCCTTAACTCTGCTGCCCGTCTCATCCACCTCTCTCCTCGCTACTCCTCTGCCTCTTCCCTCTGCCAATCCCTTCACTGGCTCCCCATTGCCCAGTGAATTCATTTCAAGTTCCTAACCTACAAGGTTCCCCATAACCTCTCCCCTCCATACATCCCTGCCTTAATCTCCAGATATCTCCCCACTCGCAATCTCCGCTCCTCACAGGACCTTCTGCTCTGCTCTCCTCTTATCAGCTCCTCACATAACAGTCTCCAAGATTTCTCCCGTGCTTCCCCCACACTCTGGAACTCACTGCCTCAACACCTCAGACTCTCCCCCACCTTCCCCAGGTTCAAATACCTGAAAACCCAGGATGGCCTATAACCTACAATAACCTAGCAGCCACTGCGCTACCCCAAAAACATGTCTGCCCCTCACCTTGTGTCTCTCTCCTCCTCCACTGTAGATTGTAAGCCCTCGCGGGCAGGGCCCTCACTCCCTCTGTGCCAGTCATAAGTCAGTCACTGTTATCATTGTACTTGTTTGATATAGGTATGTAACCTCCCTTTTTGAATGTACAGCGCCCTGGAATCAATGGCGTTTTAAAATAAGTAATAATAATAATTATTCCGTGTCATTTTTAAACTCCTTTCAAAACAGCTGGTCATAATTTTCTCTTCCCCACCCCCTCTTCTTTCCAAGTCCCTGCCCCATATTTGAGGGAGTTTTGTTTTTATGGTGTTCCCGCTTTGGTACAGATGAGGTGTACTTTGTATTCCGCAGATCAGTACGATCTCGTTGGTTTTCGTTATGTTTTAGTATTAAAAAAAAAAAAAACTGCTTGATTTCTTAAAGTTGCACTGCAGAGTTATTTTCTGTGACCAATAAATTTTCTTTTCGACCTATGGACCTGAACGAGGGTTAAATATTTGCGACCAGAAGTGTAGTTTTTATTGGTACCATTTTGGGATACATGCACCTTTTTGGTAATGTTTTATTCCAATATTTTGGAATGACCGAATAAAAAAAAAAACCACAAAGTTGGCGATTTTTTCTTCTTCTACGGTATTAAGCGTACAAGATAAATGAGGAAATGTTTTAATAGATCAGACCTTTAAGGACGTGTTAAAGTTAATTATGTGTAATACTTATTTTCTTATTTGTAACATGGAAAAAAGGCGATTTGAACTTTTGGTAATTTTATACTTTTTTTTTACTTGTATATTTAGGGTCACATGTATGAAAACGGTCTTGGTCTAAGACTTTCTTTGTGGCCCATAGCAACCAATCAGAGTTCCCCTTTCATTTCAAACAGCGCTCTGAAAAAAAAAATGAAAGAGGAGCTCTGATTGGTTGCTATGGGCAACAAAAAGTCTTAGACCTAGACAGTTTCCATACATGTCATCTTAGGCCTCGTTCACACGGCTTATTTGGGCACGGATTGGCGCTGTACTCCGCGCCGGATTTGCTCTTCGGTACGGCGCCAATCCGTCCCTGTCATTACGGTAATCCACTGCTCTCATAGAGAACAGTGGATTCCGTCGCTCCACCCCGCTCGGCGAATCCGCCGGGCGGGGAGAAAGTGACATGCACATTATTTACGGCGCGGACGCGCCGGAAACAATGCATTGTCTATGGGGCCGGGAGCGGCGCCCCCGCCGCACTCCCGCCCCGCCCCTTATTCACGGCGGATTTGTGAGCTCAATACGGCTCACAAATCCGTCGGGAAAAAGCCGTGTGAACACGGCCTTAGGGTACTTGACCACTTGCTTATATTATTTATATATTGCAGAAGGGTGTACAAATATAAAATAATTTCAATAATAAATAAAAAAATCTATAACTAATGCAGAAGTGTGAACCAAAATGGCAGTTCTATTACTTCCTGCCTGGGGGAGGAACTGATAGAAATGTTAAAGCGGCTATGGAAGGGGGGAGAACAATGCACTCCATTCCTCAATCATTTATATGGAATGAGGAATAAATGGTAGAACAGCAGGAATCTGAGCCAGCTCCAATCTCTGCTGTTAGCGGCGGGTGTCAGCTGTAATAATCAGCCGCCGCCTATGGAGCGGACTCTGTGTGTGAGCCAGCTCAATAGCTCCTTACTAACAGGCCGCACACACACAGTTATTGCTGGTAAGGGGCTAAAATAATTGTATTAAAGTGAATTTGTGCTGCAGTACTAATATACAAGATAATGGTAGTCACCTCCGTCCTCACTTCTGTTCCAGTACTAGTATTCCAACTGTCTCCCTGGGTCTTGCGCTTTTTACCTTGTCCTGGTCTGGAAGGTCAGCGCAGCTACTAATTGGATGCAGGTGTTGTGTGCCTTTCTTGACATCACTGTTCTGAAGTGAACAGTGGTGTCAGGCAATGCACGTGACCAATGCATCAGTAATGTTCCAACTAACAAACAGAAGTCCCAGGGAGACGGCGGGACTGCGTCAGCACTGAAATGGAGATTAGGGCAGTTGGTTTTTCTTATTTTAGTACTGCTGCACCAGCATAAATCTGTTTAAAAACAATCCACATGGGCAACGCTTTTAAATAGTTTCAGAACAACGCATTGCTATTAGCACTCAAGGAGGAATCTATACAAATCTGCTGGGTCCAAAGTAATCCTCTCCAAGGAGCAGCAATATCTCCACATGTATTACACTCTCCTTACCTTGGGTTCTTTTAAATAACAGTACATGGCCTGAGTCACATCAGCAGCGTGCACTGCATTGTGATAGGGGTTCTGACTGTGGTAGTCTTCTTGAACCATAACTGGGGAGAAATCATAAAAACGGTATATCATTTGCCGACAGCAGAGTCAAAGCACATCACAATTTCCTTAATCCAGCATTAACAGAGGAGGCCAAATTTCTAGAGGAGACAGTTTGGTCAGTTAATTTAAATGTGCAAAGGAAAAAAATATCTATCCATAAATCCTAGAAGTCACATAACAGTTTGTAAGACAGGAGACTGTTTAGGCAACCAATCCAGTGGTTCTATGCCAAAAGAGAGTAACTGGATGACCGAGTCATGGAAATACACTGCTCTATTGAGAGGTAAGCCCATTATCATGAGAGGTCCAACATGCTATTGTATAACATAGTGAAAGCTAAAAATTAAAAAGTTATCCATATGGATGAGAGCCCCTAAGATATTTTGCACTGACCCCTCAATTCTGTTCACTATGATGGAAGGATTTGTATTTTTGCACACCTGTGGTGAACATTTATTGAATGGGGTGGGTGGGGGTAAAGAACAGCAGGATAGCTGGACAAAAGGATGCATAAGGCTTGCGGCCAGAGGATAGCTGCAGGGTCGTGTGATGGGCAGACAGGAAAGCATTGTGGCATGAAAAGAAACCAGATCCTGTGGGGATTAGGAACGTACAGAATGAGCAATCAGACATATAAGCAAACCCAGGTGTGCACGTGTCAGACACTGGTCTCTTCAATACAGCAATCACCCAGACTAGTAGACCCGCGACACATGTTCCAGAAGAACAGTACTTTTATTAACACTCCATAAAAAAAAGGCCAAAAGAAGAGACCGATGAGTACAGACAAGGAAAACCGCACGCAGAGCAACTACTCCCGCTTAGGAGTGTCTGACCCATCAGTCCTTATTCACAGATTTAGGCAGTAGTAGTTACTCTGCATGGTTTTTTTTTTGGTTTTTTTTGCTTGTATTAATCTTTTACCTGTTTTGGAGCATCAAAGAGCTGTTTTTATGGGGCATGTGGTACCAATCTACTACTTTGGAAGATATACAGAGCAAGCATTAGTACTAGCGTCTCTCGTTATTTGAAGTAATTTGTCTTCAAGGGGTTTTCTCACCACAATTATTAGCTTTAAGCATGTAGGCAAAGGTAAATAAAGACTATTACCAAATATATTGCTGTTCAAATTTTGCTTTGTTTAGGAGATGAAGAAGATTTTATCTACTGCTTGTGTACACAAGTTTTTCTAAGTTAGAAACCACTTATCTCTGCTCTGAGTGCTCCAGTGCCCTCTCCAGCCATAAGGACTCACTCCATGTTGAGTGTCATCTCCAGCACAGGAGCTTACTTGTTTAATTTAATGACTAGCTTTAACCCTTTAAGGCTCTATAGCCTTATGCACTACAGTTAATAAACCTCCAGCAGTCAGGTTCAGGCTCAGCTAGGAATAGCAAAGCTGATATACCAATCACTACTGTAGAACCACCAGGAAGTGAGAGTCTGAAGCTGCCTGTGGCTCTGTGAAATAGCATAAAGAGACAACCCATTTTACTTTCATAAATGGTGGCAGGGGCCTCCAGTCTCTTAAATGAGCATTTTAAATCCATGAACAATTTTATTGGATGAACAACACAACCACCAGCTTACCATATGTTTATTAATTACAATGTATAACTTACCTAGGAATCTACGAAGTTTCACCATGTCCAAGTGGAAGTGATCTATTAGACCATTATGACTCAAGAGGTGAAAGGTAAGGGTAACCAGACTGTTTCCTGAAAAATAATACAACCCTTAATTGTGTGGATCAGTCTGGCATTCATATTCTTCCCTAGACACTTCAAGCACTAAAGGGGTTTTGCCACTTCCATGTCCCTATTGTTAAAGAGCCTGGAATGGGAAGTTAAAGAGGTATTCCGGTATACAAGACTTGACTACTATTGAAAGTATGTGGTACAACATATAAAATCTTCCCCACAAAAATTTTCCCAAATTTTTTGTAAATAAAATATCTTTTCATGGCCCCAAAACACTGAAGATATAAACTCTTTGATAAAAAGTAAATATAATGAAACTGTTTTGTAAAAACAAAATAACTCAACACCCCAAAGCCAAAAACAAATTGGTCTGGCAACCAAAAGCATTTAAAACCCCTGATTGGAAAAGGGAAAAAATTGTGCCTTTTTCCCTCCCCCCCCCCCCCCCCCCCCCCCCCCCTCCACAGAAATCAAGTGCCCTCGTTAGTGTTAGGGGGGCTTTCAAAAACTTTGTATTTTTAAAAGCTTTTTCAAAGCGTTTTTTGGAAAAGGAAGGCACGCAAAGTAAAGGCGGGAAACATTGCGGCACAAAAATGGGTTTGCAAAAATCCGGGAAAATTCCCCGCGTTTTTCAGTAAAATTTTACCGCGTTTTTTTTTGGGGGAAACAATGTACAGCATTAATTCCCGGGCCCTTCCTGAAAAAAAAACCCATCCAAAAACGCAACGGTAAAAACCCCCTTTTGGGTTTTCAGGTGTGAAGGGGGAGCAGGGGGGTTAAAATTTTGGGCTTTAATCACTCACACACGGGTCATTGGGGGGTTAAAACATGGCACCTCATGGCAAAGAACTTTTGAGATCTGAAAAAAAAAAAAAAAAAAATGTTGCCTCCAAAAAAGATGGCTGGGCCGGGGGTTCCCAAACCCCAGTCCTCACGCTCCCCCCCAACAGGTCAAATTTTTCGGGACCCTCCCACAAAATCACTGAAAATTTTTTTAAAAATCACCTGGCACAAAAATTTAAAAGGGGGTTTTTTCTCGCTACAAAGAAAAAGCTTTAAAATTGTGGGGAACAAAAAAATAAAAAACATTTCCAAATATATTTTTTTGGGTTTCCACGTTTTCCCTAAAAGTTAAAGTAAATTTATTAACCTCCAAAGGCTATTTAAAATTCCCTAAAGAAAAACCCTACCTGTAAAAAAAAAAATTTTTCCCCGGGAAAGGTTTTTTAAAAAGAGAAACCCAGAGAGGAGTCATCACACGGGTTCAGTCAGTGTCCTGTGCGCCAGACATAAAAAGCTTAAATTTATCTAAAAAAAAACCCAGCTTGTAATTAGGGTTTTTGTTTTTGGGGATCAGAAAAAGCCCCTCCCCGTATTTGAAAAACAAAATCAAAATCAATTACATCTAAAAGCAGGGAACTTATGCGGGTACAAGCAGGGAAGAAAAATGAAAATTAGTCTGAACCGGGAAGTGACAGAGAATTTTTTTTCATGCATTTTTTTGAAACCCTGGGGTGGAGAAAACCCCCTTTTTAAATCACTTGGGGCACTGAAAAGGGAAAGCCAAAGAAAACAACCTTTTGGTGGGGCTGGGGATTTGGAGTTTGGGAACCCCTGGTCTAGGCTATAAAAAGATTGCCAACACCATGAAACTGAGCTGCGGCACGGTGGTGAAGACCATACTGCAATTTAATACAACAGCGATAATCTTTTCAAAATAGACATACAAGTCCCTCCCCCAAAAAAGCATTGTTTGCTGAAAAATTTAAAAGGGGAGGGGGGTTTAAAAAACCTTTCATCTCACTCAGTGGGGAGGGGTCAGGGTTTTGGGGGCTAAATGATGCTGCGGGGCTGTAGGGACTACATTCTTGGGGAACCATAAATCCCCAACCCAGGTACTTTTTGACATACTGGGGCAGACCATTATCCTTTCCCCCCTCAAAAACAGGAAAGCGGGAAATTTTCCCAAACAGGAAAAACGACCCTAAAACACCTCCTTAAAAAATGACCACTGTTTTGCTAAAAAAAAATTTTGAGGGTAAAGGTGCTGGCCCGGCCAACAACCCTCCAGACCTAAACCCTTTTTGAGCATCAAAGGGGCACCCCCAAAAAATTGGGAAAGTGGGGAACAAAAAGGTCTCTAACATCCCCCAAAACCCCCCCGGATGAACCATGGAGGATTTAAAAAGGATTCCAGGGGCTGCATCCTGTGAAGCTCTAGTAAACCCTTTTAAGGGCCCAAAAAATTTTAAAGGCATTGCGGGAAAATAATGGCCCAAACAAAAAAATTGCCCACTTTTGGGGGCAAAATTTGTTTTTTTTCTCTTGGGGGGCGAAACTCACTTTTGTTTACAGCATTTAGAAAAAGGGTTTGGCTGTGGGGTTATTTAAACTTTGAAGTTCACATCAAATTTAAACACTTTATACAAGCGGGGAAACCCGGACTAACTTTTTCCTTTCTATCAAAACCAATCTTTGGGTTTTGGCCCAAGGGAAAAAAACATAATACAGTATGAAAACAAAAATGGGGGAGGGGTGTACTAATTTTTTGTAAGAAATTTTAGAAATTTTTTTTAATAACATTTTAGTAGCATCTCCAACATAAATTCCTAAATTTTTTTTAAACTCCCCCCAAAATGTGATGTTTATAGCTGGTTGCCTAGAGATAGGACCTGTAGTTAAAAGTACCAAACGCCCCAATTTCCAGCATGGGGAAGGTAAGCGATATGTGTATGAAACTGCAGAGGACTGAAAGGGCTGTAACCCGGGGGAAAAAAAAGTAAGAAAAGTTAATAGTGATGGGGCATATCAAACCCAAAGGGATTATGGGGAACTGAAAGCTAAAGTCAAGGCCTCTCTTGCTACACATAGGGGGCAGTAATAAGACAAAAAAGGTGATTACATGTTTAGGATGTAGGATTAGTGTTGTACTATTGTAATACATGAAAAAACTTTGAGACTCTCGGTTCACATATTTTGATCAAAAGATGTTTAAGCTGCCCCCGCTTTCAACGTGATCTCAAAATCGGGCAGTCCTATGCTATCTTTACCTCTCAATCGAGCCAATCAGGCCTCTCACTGGCTCAACCGACCTCCATTATTCAGAGAGAAAAATTCAGAAATGTTTTTGTGTGCAGAAACATACGTTATACTTGGTGTACATTGATTTTAACCTATATGGGAAGGAAGGGGTGCTTCCTTTTTGGGTTTCTGTCCCCGCCCACTCTCACGGCTGTCATAAGAAGGGAAAGCTTGCAGGTTGGGTGTTTTTTATTTTTTCTCTCTGAATAATGGAGGTCGGTTTGACCCCAGTGGGGCCTGATTTGGCTCGATGAGAGTAAAGATAGCATAGGACTGCCCGATTTTGAGATCACGTTTGAAAGTCTGGGCAGCTTAAACATCTTTTGATCAAAATATGTGACCCGAGGTCTCAAAGTTTTTTCATGTATGATAGATAGCATAAATGCTTCTTTAGGGATTTCCACGTAGTGTATTGTACTATTGTAATGACCCTAGAGCAGGGGGTCTCAAACTGCGGCCCTCCAGCTGTTGGGAAACTACAACTCCCATTATGCCCACTGTTCTAGATTATATAAATGCATGATGGGAGTTGTAGTTTCCCCAACAGCTGGAGGGCTGTAGTTTGAGTCCCCTGCCCTAGAGCCTTCTTTTAAAGTTTTTTTTTTGTCCAAATGCTGGAATACCCCTTTATGTTACTAACCATCTCATCTTTATATCCCTTTGGCACAGATTCCTTTACAGAAGATCGGACAAGGAAACCATGAGTCAGCTTTGTTTAAAATTCCTCTTTAGTAAAGGAACCAGTGACACGTGGAAAATGAAGATGAATTAGACATTGCTTTTAATCGGAGTATGTATCTTTGAAATACATGCACACAGTCTATATGGACAAGAGCTATAAAAAACTACAAATCAGAGTATTGCAAGATAAAGGGAATTTTCCCCATTACATATATTTATGGCATATATTTAAGTTAGAAATTTCATAAAAGTCCAACTGGTAGGGGTTTGACCAACGTGATACTTGCATATTATAAGGATAGTGGTGCACAGGTCCCTGTTCCCCAGGACGAGGTGGCCATGTAGATACTCTCCATTACATTTAATGGGGGATATGCAAACAGCTGAGAGAACCCACATTTGCAGTAAATAGGAGGCCATCTCTAATTTGGTATCTGTTTTCGAGATCAGTCGGTGTCCCAGAGTCAAACCCCAACATAAAAGGTCTGTCATGTTCTTTTTAGTTTTTTTTTTTTAAATCCATAACATACCCTTCACATGACAATTAGCACATGCCACCCAGTACTTCCCAAAACAGGGGTGCCAACATGCAATTTGGCACGAAAGTCTAAACAATATACAAATAAATGAAAATTAAGAATGTATGGGCCTTTTTATTCACAGGAACAAGAAAGATCAAACATCTTCATGTTCCAGATGAGGAGAAAATTTGAAGGGTCTCTATCAGGTGCACTGGTGGTTCCATGTGCAACATCCAGTATTCTCAATCTTGGCAGATGTAAAAAGACTCCCCCCCCCCTTAAAGGTGACAATCAGATAACATTTACCCACCCTGGTTGGTAAAGGGATAAAGCTGCCAAATTACCCTCTGGGGCCATTGAAGGTCATGCAGGGAAGTAATGGGCCAAGATCTGTCCTTCTGATGTCCCTTTCAGCGCCCCCTCACTTACACACAGAGAACTAGGAATTAACGTTCTTCATGCTGCTCCCTGATTGTCGATGAGTCCTGTACCCCCTATATTGCCCCTGGTATTGCTTGAAAGTGAGGAGCCTATTCTTTAAGATGATAAGAGCTAGGTTCCAGTGCAAGCACTAAAGTCATCATATATAATATATGCTCTTAGCAATGAAAGAGTTGAAGAATCTCAAGCAGTTGGTTAGATGTAAGGAAACCGTGCAAAATGACACGGTAACACCTTAAAACCAGTATCTTACCATTTGTCAATCTATCAAAAAGAAAAATATCAAAATTCCAGTTTCCGACTTTTTCCAGCATACACTGAAAAGAAGAGAAAGACAAGTTAATCTTCTCGGAGGCAGAATATAGGCAGATAGGCAACACTAAAGGAGGGTAGGAGAGCAGGGAATGCGGGTAATGCATTATACGTCTACTGAATGGAGCCGCCCGGTCGTGGCTATGGCCTCATAAAGATAGATGTCCAGGAATTGTATATGTTGAGTCGGGATGTTTTGGACCTACCTTAGCTTGTCCATTGTAATCATCATCCAAGATGTACAATGAATTCTGGGCAGTGACACCCCGGAAAAATCGTGAAGTCCTTAGGTACCGTTGAAAACTTAACAACCTTCTGATGTTTCTTGCAGACAAGGAGATTTCAATTTCTGAATGTGCTAGAAATCAGAAGAATATGATCCAGTAAATATACATTTTATAATCAAGTATTATAGTAACAAAACAATGAGCAGATGTACGGCATATCGGCAAAACTGGAATTACCCGAGTATATGTATGCAGCTCAGAACCTGGCATGCAGTGCCCATCTATTAGTGCCAAAATATGAAACCCTATGGAGCAGATCTTAGGTCATCATTGACAGGCAGCTGTAGCAAAGCAAGTTCTTATCAACATGAAATGGTTGTCATGCTGTCCATGGGCCCCAGTGTAGAACCCTGCAGGGCCACTTCATTCAGTCCATGGGCTGTGCTTGTCTGGAAGGCTTAAAGAGAACCTGTCACATAGATTATGCCCCCCTTGCTGAGGACAGCACAAGCTAGTGACAGACCTGCTGTTTCCAGCGCTGTGTCCCTTATTCTGTAAGACGCTGGAGTTTTCGTGTATTTAATGCTCAAATCTGCAGTTTTCAGCCAGAAAAGAGTCATTCAAAGAGTCAGTTTATTTTCAAACCCCGCCCATGAGGCAAGCCCCGCCCACCTCAACTGATAAACCTATTACTTTGAATAGGTAAAAACATGTGAATAACTATCAGTGGGCGGAGCTAGCCTTTGGTGGGCAGGGCTAACACCTACTCATGAATAAGATTTGAGGGGTAAATGCTCTAAAACTACAGCATCTTACAGAATAAGGGACACAGTTCTGGAAACAGCAGGTCTGACATTAGCTTGTGCTGTCCTCAGCAAGGGGGGCACAATCTATGTGACAGGTTCTCTTTAAGTCACCAATAAAATGTACTTACATGTCTACATGTTTGAAAATAGCCCATGTTTCCCAAAAGAGATCCAGTGCTAATGACTACCAAGAAATTGGCTACTGGCATCAAACTTTTTGGGTTGTTTAATTTCCATCTAAATAATGGTTTCTAATGCCGAGCCACTAAAAGTCCAACTGGCAAAGTGGTTTGATTGGCTTCTAGATTTGTGGTGCCCACCCTCGTCGTGAACTCATTCATACAGATGTTTAGTATCTACAGCATGACAACACTCCTGCAAACCTGGCATCTAACTTGACAACAGGAGTACTACTCTGGAAACCTCTTTTTTTTTGGCAAGCTCCTCCTGACCAAGTGGACACAACAACAGTAGGTGGAAAGTTTCCCAGCTCCCATAGGCCCTGCATCTGCGGGTTAGTGTAATCCTTTGTAAAGCATTGATGGCAGAAATACCATTCTGTTTGACGTACCTCTCCTTAACTGTGCCATGGAAGAGCGGGTGCTGTAGCTGGGGCAACTCAAATCTGTGCCACAGAATGGTGTAGGGGCTTATAAATTTAACAGGCAGCGGGTATTTACAGCGCCTAGAGACGTGCCCGTATCACTGTATACCCAGGACTGAAAGGGCTGTGGTGCAATAGTCTTGAGCTGTTCTGTCGGTTTCTGACCAACAGATATAACTGACAAATAAGATGGAGCATGCCATTGCCATGCACAGCACCACCGCCATCAGGCAGCACTCTCAGGGCCTGAACTCGGAGATACAGTGGTCTGCCGATGGGACCGCAGGACGCTATTTTCACCATACAATGGCCTTTCCTAGAACATTACATATCAACTCCACACTCCCCATACAATGTCTGAGATACTGCTGATCTGCAGCATGTGATTGACTGGAAGATCCACCAATCAGGAACATATTACTTGTAAAACATTAGTGAGGTGCATGCAGTGATTGGCGGTGTAGTATCGCACCTCTACAGTACAGTGCGGTACTACATGTCCTGTACTGCTCTTTATATGTTTAACAAGATTGTGGTGGAATATATTGCATCGACTGTTCTGTGTGCGATCCCCGCATAAGGGAATCTTCCTCCCTCCCGTGGTTTTCCTTACACTGCTCTTTACATGTGCCAGGGTGAGCTGCCCCTTTGGGCCCTGGGTGAGGGGCAGCACCGTTTTATTTTTTGGTATCTGGTGTGTGCTGTATAGAAGCTTAAATAAGCTCATATCCTCAATTCTCAACATCCATTTCTGCTTGTTATTTAAAATTTACCACATCACTACCTGTATTTTAAAAAAATCCAGAAATTGTACAGTCACCACTCTGGGCCATTGACCCCAATAAGGGCTTATCCCCACGGCAAGGTTTTTTTTGATGGTTTTACAGTCGGTTTTCGGTTTTGAAAACAGTCGGTAAACAGTCTGTCAACCCCTAGAATAGACCTCTATTGAAAATCCGTGCAGCGCTCCCCACTGCACGGATTTTCCGCCGGACCGTTTTTTAGACCACCGGCGGTGCGAAAAACATTGAACATGACCGATATTTGCTCTATGCAGTGGGGACATGCCCTAATAGTCAGACACTTCCTGTTCTGTAGAGAAAGCTTTTCAGCAGTCTCCTCATTATCAGCACAGACCGGATTACACTATAACACCGACACCAATGTGAATAGATAACAAGATCCACCATTCACTATAGGAGATAGTGACAGCTCCCCCTCTCCCTGTACAGTGACTTGTTTCCAGGTCACAGAGCATGCCTAGCAAACTCTTCTATAGAAATCAATGGGTCTGCTCCTGTTCACAGGCTCCTATGTCCATGTAGGTGTAGTAAAACATCTCTCTAAATGCTGACAAAGGCAATGCAAGCATGATGACTGCCCCAAAAATCATAATGCAGAAAACAGAGTTCAAAATATACAAACATAAAATAGAAAAGGCGAGAAGAATATAATACCATTATTTGGTTTTAAAGAGGTTGTCTCTGTTTCAACATGAAGGGAACACTAAATGAAGACGTTTCCCAAATATATTGCTTTGTTCATTTTTTGTTGTTGAGGAGCTACAAGTGATTTTATCACCTTCTGAAGGCTCTCAGGTTTCTCTAGTTACCGACGTGTTTGCTTCTCCTCCCCTGCTGTTTGTCTTATCTGGTAGCAGGGAGTGAGGTCATCACACAGGTCAGGGCACAGAACTGCCGACAGCTTGAGAGCTTGTGTGTTATCTGATCTTTCAGACAAAAGACACTAACTACTACCAGTTAATTTAGCTCTCAAGCTTCTCTGTTCCTGAATTGTTTATCTAAGCTAGACTAATTAGCAGAATTCTGAATACATGGAGCTCATATGCTAATTACAGACAGCTTGACCAGGAAGTGTCAGGATGCATGAATGAAAGAATTTTCCTGGCTCTATGAAACAGTAAGATGAGACAACCCCTTTGATTATTAAAAAAAAATAAAGCTGTTGATGCATTCCCTTTAAGCACAATCCCTGACATACTCCCAGCAGCAGCAAAACTGAGAAGTAGTCTTCTTCTGCTAGTTTCCTATACTTTTAGATCTAAAATTTACCTTGAGCGCCCCATGGCAGCCTTAAAGAGAACCTGTCACATAGTTTATACCCCCCTTGCTGAGGACAGAACAAGCTAGTGTCAGAGCTGCTGTTTCCAGCGCTGTGTCCCTTATCCTGTAAGATGCTGTAGTTTTCATGTATTTAATGCTCAAATCTGCAGTTTTAAGCCAGAAGAGTCATTCGAAGAGTCCGTCAGAGTGACAGTTTTTTTCAAACCCGGCCAATCGGAGGCTAGCCCCGCCCATCTCAACTGACAAACCTATTACTTTGAATAGGTAGAAACATGTGAATAACTGTCAGTGGGCGGAGCTAGCCTCTGCTGAGTGGAGCTAACACCTGCTCATGAATAAGATTTAAAGGGTAAATGCTCTAAAACTACAGCATCTTACAGAATAAGGGACACAGTGCTGGGAACAGCAGGTCTGACACTAGCTTGTGCTGCCCTCAGCAAGGGGGGCATAACCTATGTGACAGGTTCCCTTTAAAGGCACAGACTACCAAAGTCACTAGAAAGAGCACCTCAGATGTCAGTTTCGAAGTTTTCTGGGAATATGTCAAGGAGGAGGATCTTTTAATCAAAGCTGACTTCGGTTTGGGTGGAGTTTTCCTTTAAATGGGTTGTTCCAACAATAACATTTGTTCATCTTTCCACAGAATACATGACAAATGTGCAATGTGAGGAGGTCTGACATCTGAGATCCCACTGATACAAGTATGCTGGTCCTGATCCCCTCTCTAATTGAAGTACATGCACCGATAATCAATTCGGTGTCCAGGAGTCTGCCGAAAATAGCCGAGTACTCTACTCAGCTACCGGAGTTTTTCCCATAGAGAGCTAAAAGGTGTGGCCTGCTATGCACAGAGACCGGTAAGGGTGCTTTCACACAGCGCAGTTTTGGTGCAGTTTTAACTGCGCTCCAATTATCTGCCTTTATTACCAGCAAGCTTCTTTCACTTACCTAAACTGTTTGGAAAGTGAGTAATCGGTGTGTTTGTATCCATAAGACTTCACACACAGTAATTGATTATTTACTTGAAACACCTTTTTGAACAATTTAGACAACTGAAAGAAGCTTGTGGGTAATAAAGGCAGTTTAATTGGAGCGCAGTTAAAACTGCACCAAAACTGCGCTGTGTGAAAGCACCCTAATTCGTAACGCCCGTAGTGGGGGTGTTCTTGACCCCCACGATCATACATTTATTACTTATCCTGAGAAAAGAAGAAACCCTGTGGTCTATTTCAAACGTTTGCCCCACTTATAACATTTTTCCAAGTTACTTACAGTGCAAAATACGAAAATCAATGTAAGGATGAGAGCCTCTTCTTTCCGATTCAAACCCAGCTCTGCTTCTTACTCTGACATCTCCTGCAATAAAGAAGATAGATTGTTACTGGAGTTCTGGAGGACTCTTCGTACATCACACCCGCCCAGCAGCATCTTACACAATTCCAAAGTTTTCAGACATGCAACTGCATGCTCCTATAGTGTCACCGTAAAACTATAGCCTGCGCAAACCAGGTCAAAGCAAGTGCTAAGCATTCAGATAAGCCTAAACTATAGGTTCCCACAGTATGATGGTACAAGGTGCCCTCCAATCACTATCTGCTGACAAACAGGAGAGTCTGCAGTGTACAAGCCTCAGCCTCTAGGAACGGCAGCTTTCAGCAGGTCAGCTTACATTCCCAGCTAGAAAAAGAAAAGAAGAATGGTCCCACTAGCAGTTACTTACTTGCACTCAGCTGTTTGAAAATTACACAAGAGCCTATCAAAATACCAAAACTGAGTATTAACACATAATAATGTGAAATAAGGAATTAACTGTTGCAGGTTAGCAGTTCTTTGTCACGTTTATTACAAGATAAAGCAATATTCCCATCTACGATACTTATGGCATACACTCAGGAGGTGCCATAAGCATGTTCCAGAAGTGGGACATACACGCATCTCAAGAATTGGGGTCCCCTTACTCTCCGTCCTTGCCTGTGACACGATTGCACAGAACAGAGAAGCGTGCCAGGCCTTGTTTCACCAGGAGTTGGGGCTTGTTCACACGACGTCTTGGATCCGTTTTTGATCTGTTTTACGGATCCGTTTTTAACCAGAGAAAACTGCATCCAAAAAGCGAATCCAAAAAACGCAACAGCTGATGCTTTTTTGGATGCGTTTTTCGGATCCGTTTTTCACTGCTTTCAAATCAATCATCTATTAATTTAACCAATTCTATGACCAAATACACCCTTTTCCTAATTATTAACCCTAACCCCAACCTAATCTTACCCCAATTAGTAACAATTAATTATTAATAATCATTAACAATTTCTAATAAATTAGGTATTAATAAAATTATTAAATTATTATTATCAATTATTAATAATTATTGACTATTAATATCAAATAATTAATAATAATTAATTGTTAACTAGTTATTATTAATGATTAATTATTGTTAATTATTAAATGATTATTAATTTATTACTAATTAATAATTTATATTTATTAATTAATAATTGATATTTATTAATTAATTACTAATTAGTAATCATTAAATATAATATATATATACACACACATAATATATATATAAATATCTATCTATCTAGATATATATATATCTCTATCTCTCTATCACACAGGCATTTAAATGTCCAATGCGTTTTACGGATGCGCTTTTGGCATCAAAAGCGGATCCAAAAGTGACCTAAATGTATGCTGCGCTTTTGGATCCGCTTTTGGGAGCCCAAAAGCGCACCCCATTGTTTCCTACGGGGACTTCTCTTGCGCAAAGCGCAAGAAGAATTGACATGTCATTTCTCAAAGCGGATCCGAAAAGCGCAGCGCAGGAGAGCTCTGTAAAGCGCATCGGCGATCTCCCGTGGGGACAGCGATGGGCTTTTGGCATTGAAAGCAATGTTAATCACACTGACAATTGTTAGATCCGTTTTTCGGATCCACTTCGCTTGCGCAAATCGGATCCAAAAGCGGATCGGCAAAACGTCGTGTGAACAAGCCCTTACACCGGTGGAAAGGGGACCCCCATCCTCTAGATTTCCTGTCGATATGCATAAATGTCTTAGCTTGGAATTTCCCTTTAAATCTGAAACTTTTAAAATGCAATATAAGACCACATCTAAACTCCACATGTTAAAAACTGACTGCAGTAACGGAAGGAAATCAAAAAAGCAAAAAGTGACATTGATGTAAGTAGGTGAGAGCCATGAGATACTGGGCCAAAAAGTTTCCTATGTATTGTATTTCAAGCAAACATTGATGTTTAAAGGGGGTTTTACCACGATGTAATGTTGACGTGGGATCCTCCAAAATGGGTATTTAATCACTTTTCTAAATATATGTGATTACAAAAAGTGAAGCCTGTGAGAGCTACAGCCTTCCTTACATGCCCTTAGTTATTTAAAAGTTTACATTAGATAGGACCAGCAGCTGACAGGAGCTGATATGGCCAAGTCTACACTTCTTATCTGATGACAGGCAACATGAAGGAGCTGGCAAGGGACTGTGGAGAGAAAGTGGAGAAAAAGCAGTGAACCAGCCCTCTGTCTTTTGTATATAGAATCCACTGGTTGTAATGTAATTATTTCAGTCAACATTGCACACGCTCCCTGCTTCCTGGCTGTGTTCTCAGTCCCCCTCTCTCTCCCTCTGTGAGGCTTTGTGCTTTGTTTATAGTCTCTTCTGAGCAGATTAAGAGGTAAGGAAGTCACTTCTTGGCAAAACCCATTTAAGAAAGACTTTATTTAGGTAAAATCTACAATAAACCACTCTGTATTTGCAGGGCTTTGCTTTTCTTGAACAGATTTGCACTACCATTAAAGGGGTGTTTTAATCATAGACTAAGACATTCCTCCAATTCTGATAAAACCACACCTACCTTGGGAACAGGCCCCTAAATGTTATGGTTGAGAATGGAGAGCCAGTCACCTTTGTGCACGACTCTCCTAGCTACCCTGTTTCCCCGAAAATGAGACACCCCCGAGCTTGGCTGCTTCTGCTGATGTTTGTGATGAAATCACTACAGTATATTAATACATGTTGATGTTTTGTTCAACAATAAATGTGAATTATTGTTCATAGAAAAAAAAAATTTCCCCTAAAAATAAGTCTTAACTCGTCTTTAGGAGCAAAAATGAATGTAAGATAATGACTTATTTTCAGGGAAACAGAGTATATGCCAGAGTCAATGGTGGGAACACCCCTTTATTTAAAGAAACAGCTGGCAGGATTGTTAAAGGGAACTTGTCACATTCTGCCTACAGTTCAGGTAGCATGCTTAAAGGGGTTGTCTCACTACATTGATTCATCTCACCTCAGTCCTGTTTTCTTGGTTTCACTTTCAATTCAGGGGCGTGTTTACTGGCTTCTATAAGGCTGCAGTAGAAACCAGGTCTGTAGCTATAGCAACCAGTGCTGGCAGCCTATCCTGAGCGATTGAACAGGTCTGTAGCTATAGCGACCACAGGAGCTGATGCAGCCCATACAAGTGGGGAGATCTAGGAATAGGTAGGACACTGCTATAGGACATATATTGCAAAGTGGCTTGTTTTTACAAGATCTTTAACATAAAAAGCAATCCTTGTAGTGAGACAACCCCTTTAATGTTCTAGAGAAGCAGGCGTTGAACAGTTCGATATATAAATTTGTATGAAAATATTCTCCCAAACTTGTATTTTATTCATTTAAAAACATAGTCTAGTAGGCGCTCTAATCCGTGATTGACAGCTATCTCTGTATACACCACTTCAAGGAGGGCTGACAATCCACCTACTGGACTCCTTATCCCAGAATAAACAGGGTTTTAAATGAATAAAATATAAAGTTCTACTGAAGCTTTTCATACAAAACTATATAGCAATCTGCTCACCTCCTCCTGCTCTATAACATGTTCAATGTGACAGGTTCCATTCAGCAAAGTATGCACATGTACTAACAAGTTCACTGATGCAACCGTACATAACCTGCAAACACTTCTGGTCGGCACGTCGAAGAACAAGTTGAAAATCCCCATCCTAGTTTTCAGCTAAATATCATGTTGCCCCTTACACATCAAGGATTTAACAATCAGCTTCAGCATTTTTTACATTACTATAGTGCACTAATGGAGTCTCTAGCACAAGCTTTGTGCAGACATTAACCCAGGAAAGAATACTGCAAGATTACAGCTCTGAGGCCTGCAGAAAGTAAATGAAGATCTGGACTGCAATACAAACGGGAACCAATATAGGTAAAGATATCCATTTACTAAGCATCAATCTACATACAAAAAAGAATTAAATAATCCTAAAATAGTGTTAAAAGCTCTGTGATATATAGGGTTATATGACAGAGGGAGAGAAGCCGAGCTCTGTGATATATAGGGTTATATGACAGAGGGAGAGAAGCCGAGCTCTGTGATATATAGGGTTTTATGATAGAGGAGAGGAGCTGAGCTCTGTGATATATATGGTTATATGATAGAGGAGAGAAGCTGAGCTCTGTGATATATATGGTTATATGACAGAGATAGAGAAGCTGAGCTCTGTGATATATAGGGTTTGTAACGGCTGAGTAGTGGATCCGCTGGACCACCGCAAGCGATGGTAGTTAAGCCACGCCAGGGAACGGAATCTAAGTCGCCCCCGGTTTTCACCAGAGCCCAACGCAAAGGGGATGGACTTGCTCCCGGTGAGGTCCCCAAACCCCCCCGATTTTTGGGCTTGCGGGGGCACCCGGGGTGCAGCGTGTACGAGTCGTGCCGAGAATCGTATGGGGAGGCAGGGGGTCAGGGCAGCGGAAAAAGGTTCGTGGTCGTGGACAGGAGGAAGGTCAGGGCGGGCGGGGGGTTCGGAGTCGAGAAACGAGCAAAGGTCGGGTACATGGTGGGGGCGAAGTATACTTGGGGAAAAGCTTTAGCAAAGGCACGAGGCAACATAGATCCAGCGGGGAGTGACGGGAGCGTAACCTTAAATAAGGAGGTGTTGGCAATTAGCCAATTAAGGGGACGCTGGTTTAAATCTCTGAGAACGGGCCGCGCGCCTTGGCCGGCACGAACGGGTGGGTGGCCCCTGTGTGCTCGGGGCCCGCCGTCGTCCCCGGGCCAGCTGCGCCCGGCCCCGGCAACCCCCGGGGGGCAGACAGGGGTGCGGCCGCGGCCCAGGGGGGAGGCACCCGTGACGTACCCCCCCCCCCCCCCCTAGGCCGAAGGAATTGCGGATAGGTCTCGGTTCGGATTTGGACCCCGGGCCCCCAAAGAGGGTCTGAGAACCAACCCCCAGGGGTTCAAAGGGGACGGAGAGGAGCAGCGCTCCTCTGGGAAACCCGGGTTCAGGCCAGGGCTTTAGGAGGGAGACATAAATGCTTAGGAACCCGGGAGAGCGGAGGCGGGAGAGTTTATAGGACCCGGGTTCGTTGTGAGTATTTGAAGGTCCCAAAAAACCGCGGACCCAGTTTAAAGCTGGGGATCTTGGTCGTATGTATCTAGAAGAGAGCCACACTTTATCCCCTGGGGGGAATATTGGGGAAAGGTCTTCCCCTTTTGTCAGCTTGCTTTTTTCATGCGGCTGAAGCCTGGAGTAAGGCTTGTCGGGTCTCTGCCAGATGCACTGATACCCTAAAACCTTTTGTCCACGGGGGACCTCGGGGCAGAAGCCAAGGGGGGGGGGAGGGCGGGGTGACGTCCGTAGCCACAAAAAATGGAAGGGGCCAGTTGAGTCGGAGTCCCGGTGATTATACAGAACTGGGCCCCAAGAAGAAAATCGGCCCATTTTGTCCTCGTCCAGAATAAGTGCCGTAGATACCCCCCCAAATTTGGGTTTCCCCTTTCCCACCTCCCCGTTAGTTGGGGATGAATGCGGGGGAAAATCAGTTTGATTTGCAACCCGGGACAAAAAGGACCCAAAATTTAGAGACAAATTGGACGCCTCGATCAGAGCCCATGTGGGTGGTAAACCATGCAGGCAAAAAAATGTGCTGGAAAAAATGGGCCCCCCAAATTGGGGAGTGGGGGAGGCAGGCAGGGGCACAAAGGGGGACTTTTTTGAAAATCGGTCAGTGACCACCAGATGCGGAGTTCCCCGGGGAAAGGGGAAAAGGCCCGTGATGAAGTCCAGCCAATGTGTGTCCATGGGCTCGGAACGGCGGGGGACTGGGAACCGTGGGCCTAGGCTGGGCCTTTTTTTCGGGCAAAAGTGGTACAGGAAAGAAAAAAGTCCTTGACATTTTTGGAGCAAGTTGGCCACCAGTAGTGTGCGAAACGGGGCATGGATTTTCGTCCCCCCGGGAGCCGGCCAGGGGAAGCGTGCCCCCAACCCCAGAATTCTTTTCCTGGTGGAGGCGACTGGGTCCTCCCCGGGAGGAACGCTCGGAGACCACAGGAGCCAGGGGGACCAGTCGTTCGGAGCAATGATTGCTGAGTTTCTGGTTCCCTCTCCGGTAATGTCAAAACGGGGGGAGAGACATCCGCCTTGACTTTTTCCCCGCCCGGACGGAAGTGTATTTTTAAAATAAAAACGGGAGAAAAAAAAAACCCCGGGGCCTGGCGAGAATTTAGGCGGGGCCCGTCTGCAGGTTTGCGATTTTTTGGGGTTGTAAAGACGTCAACAATGTCAACCCCCTCCAAGGATGGCCCTCCTCAGGGCAAATTTTTGGGCCCAACAGCCCCCGATCCCAATGGAAAAATTTTTTTCGTTCTGCTGAAGAGAAGGTTTTAAAAAGAAACCGCATGTGAGGGGTCTTCCCTTTGGGGCCCCTTTCGGGGTCGGACCGCCCCTCTCCCCGGAAAGGGGCATTACCTCAAGGTGAAGGGTCCTTGGACCCGGGGCCCAAAATTTAGGTGGGAAAAGAACGCAGACTTTAGTCGGGGAACGCTTCCTGGCAATGGGAGCCAACTTTTGGGATTAGCGTTCTTCCTGGTGGAGCCCGGGGACCCCCAAACGTAAAAAAGTGGGAATAAACTGCCGGTAGTTTTGGCAAAACCTAAAAATCGTTGAATCGCCCGGGGGGACTGACAGGTCGCAGGACTGCTGGATCGCAGAGAGTTTCGCGGGGCCCCCTCTGAAGACCTCGTCAGAGACTATGCCCCCAGGAAAAGGGAAAGGCTGGCCTGAGGGAAGCAGCATTTTTCAATTGCATACGGGTTGTCCCGAGGGTCGTGGGACCTGGCGTATTTGTCTCAGGGGGTCTGAGGTCAGGAAAAAAATAAAAATTCGTCCAAGTATACAATGAGCAGGTTACAGCAAGCCCCGAAAAACTCATTGAAAAACTCCTGGAAAACGGCGTTGCACAGCCCAAAAGGCATCATGAGATTTTCGAAATCCCCACCGTGTGTTGAATGCCTTTTTTCCACTCACCCCCCTCCCGAATTTGATGTGGTTGTAGGCTATGTAGATCTAATTTGGTGAAAACCGGGCTCCACGAAGGGGGCAAAAGAGCTAATATCAGGGGTAAGGGTAGCGATTTTTCACCGTGATCTTGTTTAGCCCTCTGTAATCAAGGCAGGGGCGAAGCGAACCGTCTTTTTTCTGGGAAAAAGAACCCGGCCCCCCCGGCAGGCGAGGAGGATTGGCTATGAACCTTTGAAAAAATTCTCCTGTATATAGGCCGACATGGCCTGGGTCTCGGGCCAAGAGAAAAAGACCCTACCCCGTGGGGGGGCTGGTCCCCCCCGGGAAGGAGGTTATGGGCAGCTTACGGCCGTGAGGAGGTAACTTCTCAGCCTTTTCTCCGAGAACACACCCCAAAAAATTCAGGTACCCCGCGGGGCAGCCTGTAAAAACCCTGACGCGACTGGGGGGGGAGAGATGGACACCGGGGTGGTGCACCGAACAAATTTCCCGGGCACCCCGAACCCCAAAGAAGGGGCTTTGCCTGTCTTCCAGTCAAGGTAGGGATGGCGTTGCAAACCCGGGTGCCCCAACAGGGCGCCCAAGAAGCGCGAGGCAGAACGTGGAAGGGATCTTCCGTTCAGGACCCCAAAACGGAGGGTCATGGCCTTTGATAAAAAATGAATAGAGACCTGAGGAGCTCCCCCCTGACGGAAGAGATAAGCAAGGCTTTTTTTCCCAAAGGTCACGGCAAGGGTGGTGACACGGGCGGCATGATTTAAAATTCCCGGCGGGGCCCCTGTCCCGGAAGGCAAGGCCCTAGAGATAGACCCGCTTCTGTGGGTTTCCTCCCCTGGCAAAACAGTCGTGGAGAGGAGTGTGAGCACCTGGGGGGCTCTCCTACGCCCCTAGGTGCGGGGGTTTTCCCCGGGCCACTGAGGGCGCTGCGGACAACTCCTGGAAAATGGTAAAACTGGGCGTAGAGGCAAAATTCTCCGCCTGCAGGGGCGTTTCCGACTCCGACAGTAGCCCCGGTCCCCTGAAAAGGGGTTTTTTCGTGGACGACTTGGGAGGCACAGAGATCCTGAAAATACTAGCCAGACGAGATAAACGGCGGGGTTTGCAAGTCCTGTTTTGACGGAGCTCTTTTTCTCTCCGCAAACAACGTTATGCGATGGCTAGAGGGGTGGCTCACTCAAGCGGTGGGAGTTCTCTGGCGCGAGGGGTCCTTTACTCTGCTTGCGACCTTCTAAATGTGGGACAGAGGCGGGGCATTCCAGGTACCAGGGGTAGGGGCGGAATTGAACCGCATAATCCCCTACAGAGGGAGTCCCCTTGGCGTAGATTTAGTAGCGCCGTCCCGGGAAGATCTCCGCAGGCTCCCCCGAAAAAAGCTGCGGGAAATTTTGGAGGAAGGCCTGAGACTGCGGTACAGGGTCATTCGGTCCCCAAAGGGTCGCCCAGGTAGGGGCCTTTTCCCAAAGCAGACTACCACGAAACGCCACCTTTGCCCTTTTAGTGGGAAAAATGGGCGGCCCCTCAATCCACGTGCATGGAGCACTGCGTGACGAAAAATCTACAAGTTCGAGTCCCCATCAAAATTGGAAGGCGTGGTAGGCGAAGCTTTGGACCCCCTTCCATGAACGGTCGGGATAGAAGAGAACCGGCCCCAGAGACAGGGTTCTGCTGCGGGGGGCCCAGGGGCTTGGCGCATCTGGCGGACAGCTGTCCCAGTTGCTGGTTGTTGGGTATCTGCTGCGACTGTTGGGGGACAAAGGAGTGAGATTGAACGCTTGGGAGGGGCACCTTGGCGGGATCCATGGTGGGTCTAACTGTAACGCTGAGTAGTGGAAACCGCTGGACCCCGCAAGCGATGGTGTTAAGCCCGCAGGGGAAAGGAATCAAATACCCCCTTTCACCCGAGCCCGCCCCAAAGCGGGATGGACTTGCTGCGGGTGGGCTACCCCGGTCGTCCCCCCTGAGGCTTTCTTGCGGGGGAGCCCGGGGGCACTTTTTTTTTTTTTTTTTTTTTTTTTTCAGTTCGAGTCTGGGAATCGTAGTCGTGGCAGGGAGGAGGTAGGGAGGCGGCAAAGGTTCGTGGGTGGGCAGGAGGGGAAGGGAGGGTGGGGGGCAAAAAGGTTCGGAGTCGAGAAACGTGCAAAAGGTCTGGGCCGGGAAAGGGGAGAATATACTTAGGGAACGCTTTGCTAGGCCGAGGCAACATAGACCAGCAGGGGGTGACAGGGAGCGCAACCTTAAATAGAGGGGGGGTCTGGCAATTAGCAATTTAAAGGGACGTGGGCCCCTTTTAAAACTCTGAGAATGAGCGCGGGGCCCTTTGGAAAGGGCACGCGCGCCTCGGGCCGGGGAGGGGGGGACGGGACAGAAAAGAGGTCAGTGGTCCCTGTGTGCTGCGGGACGCCCCCTCGTCCCCCGGCCAGCTCGCGCCCCGGGGCCCGGACACCCCCCGGGAGGGAGACAGGGGGCGCCCCGGCCCGCGACCCAGGAGCGGGGGGCACCCCCTGACAGGGTTATATACAGAGAGAGAGAACGAGTCTGTGATATATTGGGTTATTGATAGAGGAAGAAGTGACTCTGGGATATATAGGGTTTTTGACAGAGGGAAGGAGCTGATCTGTTGATATATAGGGTTATAGATACAGGAGAGAAGCTGAGCTCTGGTAATAGGGTTATTGAAATGAGAGAAGCTGAGCTCTGTGATATATAGGGTTATCGATAGAGGAGAGAAGCGAGCTCTGTGTATATAGGGTTATTTACAGAGGGAGAGAAGTTGAGCTCTGTGATATATAGGGTTATATCACAGAGCTCAGCTTCTCTCCTTATATCACATCCTGCTCTCAGACAAGACCACACAAGCCACTTGACAGGTTTCCTTTAAAGGGGTTGTCTCATCATGCCATTTCACAGAGCCACAAGCATCTTTAAAATTTATGCTTCATGTCTCTCTCTGGTAAGACAGTGGGTGGTTCTATAGCAGTGATTAGCTCTGTATTCACAGCTCTACTAATTGTACTTACATGACTGCTGGATATGTAATCTATAGTGCAAAACTTCAGCACTCAAAGTAAAAAAAGTTATTAACTCCTTTGTTTTTTTAGAGATAACACAAAAGCTCTTAACTGCTGGGATCCTGTGTGCCAAATTGAGTGACTCACTCCCTCCCCCTAGTGAACAAAGCAAAGAGAGAAGGAGAAGCGGGCAGTAACCAGAGGAACCTTTGCATTCAGGCAGATTTTAAAATCGTTATCCCCGACCGGGAAAAATCAAAGGGCATTATTTAGAAAAAAAAAAAACTTTGTTTACTATTCCTTACAATGTTGAAAGCTAATATTTGTAGTGAGACAACCCCATTAAACTTCATTAAGAAGGGTTTGAGTGTAGCCCATCTACCTCTCCCAACTAACAAAACATCACTCTTAATCAAGAGATTTAGTGTGTTTGGCCATGCAGTCGTGAAAAGACTACAAAAATGATTAGAAACCCATCAGAGGAGATAAAAAAAAAAAATAAATAAATTTTTAAATTAGCCCCGTTCTAGACCTTAGCCAGTCACTGCAAAGGTCTATGAAAACCTGGGGGGTATAAACGTCATCCCAAGAGCGGGGGAATTGAGCCGGTTGGAAAGGCGGATTTTTTCCTTTAAGTCCCTCCGGGTCCTGGTCCTTAGACATGCTTTTACTCGCGGCGCGATTCAGAAAGAAATTTTAATGTCATTTTCTCCCCCGCGTACAATATGATCATATTGTACAGCGGGGAGAGGAGGGCGAAAATCCATATTTTCTCATGAGAGCTAGGGGTTTACCATAATTAGGGGCGCATTTCCGCGGTATTAAGGTAGTACGCCGTGAAACCCCTCCAAAATAACCGTGTGAACATAGCCTAGAAATACAAAAATTCTGGACAAAACAGGGGACATGGTGCTCGCTGTAGCTCTGCAGCCCTTTTAAGCTGATAGGTGGGGATGAAGAAAATCCAACCATCCAGGCACAGTTCGGAACTTGCTCCTCAGAATTAACAATTCCAAAATCATGACAGAAAAGGGAAAGACAAATAAAAAAAGAAAAATATAAAACATGTGATGGTACAGTATTTGGTATTAACATGAGGACAGGATCCTTCAAATGAAAGTAGGAGAGAGCTTTGTGTTCGAATGATGTAAAACTGCTGCTGCAGGTTCCTCTCTGGCTGTAAATGCTGAATGCAAACAATAAGTCATGCCCAGAAATGTGTTATTTCTTCTGCATGCTCCATAAAAATATAAGAAAAAAAAAAAAAAAAAATTAATTTTATATATATATATATATACACAGTCATATGAAAAAGTTTGGGCACCCCCACTATTCTTAATCAATTTTTTGTTCTAAATATTTGGTTTTGCAACAGCCATTTCATTTGATATACTATAACTGATGGGCCAGTAATATTTTCCGATTGAAATGAGTTTTTTGTACTAACACAAATGGAATAGCATTAAACCAAATCTTGACTGGTGCAACAAATTTTGGGGACCCTTTTCTTTTATTTGAATTTAATACTCCTAACTACTTTTTACTGACTTTCTGAAGCACAACATTGGTTTTGTAACCTCACTGAGCTTTGATTTTATAGCCAGGTTTTTATCCAGTGATAAAAAGGTATTTAAGGGGGCCAATTGCAAGTTGTTCTCCTCTTGAATCTCCTGTGAAGAGTGGCATCATGGGCTCCTCAAAAAAAACTTTAATGATCGAAAACAAAGATTGTTCAACATGTTGTTCGGGGAAGGTCGAAAAGTTGTCTAGAGATTTAACCTGTCAGTTTCCACTGTGGGAACATACTCAGGAAATGGAAGACCACAGGGCCAGTTCTTGTCAAGCCCAGAAGTGGCAGGCCACGAAAAATATCAGAAAGGCAGAGAAGAAGACTGGTGAGAACAGTCCAAGGACAATCCACAGACCACCTCCAAAGAGCTAGCAGCATCATCTTGCTGCAGATGGTGGTCACTGTGCATCGGTCAACAATACAGCACACTTTGCACAAGGAGAAGCTGTATGGGAGAGTGATGCGAAAGAAGCCGTTTCTGAAAGCACGCCACAAACAGAGTCACCTGAGGTATGCAAAAGCACATTTGGACAAGCCAGCTTAATTTTGGAAGAAGGTCCTGTGGACTGATGAAACAAAGATTGAGTTGTTTGGTCATACAAAAAGGCGTTATGCATGGCGTCCCAAAAACACAGCATTCCAAGAAAAACACTTGCTACCCACTGTAAAATTTGGTGGAGGTTCCATCATGCTGTGGGGCCGTGTGGCCAATGCCAGCACCGGGAATCTTGTCAAAGTTGAGGGTCGCATGGATTCAACTCAATATCAGCAGATTCTTCAGAATAATGTACAAGAATCAGTGATGAATTTGAAGTTACGCCGGGGATGGATATTTCAGCCAGACAATGATTCCCAAACACAGCTCCAAATCTACTCAGGCATTCATGCAGAGGAACAATTACAATGTTCTGGAATGGCCATCCCAGTCCCCAGACCTGAATATCATTGAACATCTGTGGGATACTTTGAAGCGGGCTGTCCATGCTCGCCGACCATCAAACTTAGCTGAACTTGAATTGTTTTGTAAAGAGGAATGGTCAAAAATAACTTCATCCAGCAACTGAATAAAAGCTACAGGAAGCGACTAGAGGCTGTTATTTTTGCAAAAGGAGGCTCTATTAAATATTAATGTCACTTTTCTGTTGGGTGCCCATACTTTTGCACCGGTCAAATTTTGGTTTAATGCATATTGCACATTTTGTGTTAGTACAATAAACCTCATTTCAATCCGGAAATATTACTGTGACCATCAGTTATTAGATAATTCAAAATTTAAATGGCTGTTGCAATCACCCAAATATTTAGAACTAAAAAAGATTAAGATTAATAGGGGTGCCCAAACTTTTTCATATGACTGTATATATATATGCAGTCCCCAACTTGCATCTGTCTCCTAGTTACAAACAGAGACTTAGGGCGCATTCTCACGGCACAGGACAAATACCGGTCGGTTTGCCGGCCGATATTTGTCCTGTTTTGCTGCCGTCCCCATGCGCTGCGCGGAGAACAGCCTTCCCCCTCCCATTGAGGTGTTCATATTCCGTCTGGAAACCGGACGGAAGATGGTGCTTGCTCAATGTTTTTTGAGTGGCCCGCGGGCGGAAAAAACGCCCGAAGGAAAACCCGTGCAGTGGGGACTGTTGCACAGGTTTTGCATAGAGCACCATTGTGCTCATTTTCGGCCGGTTTTTCAGGTGGTCTGAAAAACCGTAAAGCGGCTGAAAAACCGGCCGAAAGCCCGTGCCGTGGGGACATGCCCTTATGAAGCATGCTGGCACTTGTAGTTCCATGTTCCACAGCAGATAGTAGCCATAGAACGACAAGTTCCAGCATGCCACAGCAGCACATGAGGTGAAAATGAGGTGAAATTTTCCTAAAAAAAAAAAAATTTGTGCTGGAGTTACATTTAATAAATCTACCTGTTCCGACTTACATACATGTCTGTATATACACACACACATATATATACATACACACACACATATACACAAACACACACACACTTACTACACGTACACAAAATCTAAATTTGTTATTTGTGCCAGATGAATACAACACAAGTGATCGCCACAAGCAGGGCTGTGGAGTCGGAGTCGTGGAGTCGGAGCCTGTTTTGCAGGAGTCGTAGTCGTCATAAAATGGACCGACTCCCAAAATATATAATAAGTTGGTCCAGTTAGTTTGATGCAAAGAGCAAGAGGAATTTGGTCCGGCCAGTGCTACTGCTCCCATATTTTCAGCCTTATCACATGAGGAGTGTAATTGATGACATGGAGCAGGCAAAGCGCTGCCCCAGGGGAAAAGATTCCGCTCCCATGGCAAACAGATTTCAGCAAAATTATTCACCTGCTTCAAAGAAGTAGAAGAGTTCAACCATTCATCAAAACTGACTGTGGCTGAGGAAATTCCTTTATACCCTGACATCGTTAGAGATGTTGCCCCTGTGGTCACCGCTTTGCCCCAACCCAAGTTAGTGTAGAGAAGCTGTTCTCTAGCCTGGAAATAATGAGATCAGATGTGCAGTCATGTATGCAGGATCTGATGGAGGCAATACTATTTCTCAGAACAAATTCAGAGACTCCACAAATGTTCCTGCAGTGTTTTGCATATTTACAACTTATTTGTGTTCTAAAATTATATTCAATAACTATATTTTACACGGACAAGCAAAATGGTAACAATGATCTGAACTTGTGACTTTCAGGCTCCATATCTCTCCATCCACTACAGCTTTGTACATGAGGCTACTGTAATTTTATACACAGTCATCTTACCGATCTTATACATAAATTTGACATGCAAGTATTTAGCATCTCCTTAGTTCTGCAGATTCTTTCCTGTAACTGCATTGTTACTATTTTGCTCCTAAAAATCAAAATGTTAATTTGTATTATTTTGTTAGCATTTGGGAAATCCACCTTTGGTTTTCAATACTGCCTGAATCCTTCTGGGTTCTGCATCAGAATCAAGCATATCTTGACCAAAATCTGATCCCAGGTCTCTTCTACACGTTCCCAATGTTGGTGGAGACTGGACTTGGATATAAATACAGCTTTTTCTAAAACTCCACCCAGAAGTGTTCAAAAGATCAAAACATTGTTACCCTTTTGCTTATCAGTGTCTGTTCTACCTAAATAGCTTGATTATTGTATCATAAGGTGATAAACAGCCTGATGTTACCATTTTACCACAGTAAAGTTATCACTTAAACATGCGCCGTGTATGAGGGAGTCAGGAGTCGGAGGTTTGGGAAATTGAGGAGTCGGAGTCGGGGCTTTCGCTTGCCGACTCCACAGCCCTGGCCACAAGGGCAGTTATAATATCCAGGTCTTTGAGTAAACATCCACAGTGCCGGGATAAGTGAATTAATGACTTTTCCAAGAGCTAATTGGTACAAGGTGTTTCACCTAAAGCGTAGCTCCAAATAGCATATACATTTCTATAAATCAACAGCATCAGCAATTTCGTTCTTCCCACCCCTGCTTTCTTATGTGCTCAGACAGAATCCATCTTGTCTGAGGTCCCTGCTTCGCGGAGGTTACAGCCTCCCCCTTTTATTCCAGGTTTTATTGATCAGGATTTATTACCACCATTCATTCTGTATTTGTAATGAACTTATTTCAATGAACATAGGCATAGTCCTTCATATATGCCCAATGCCTGAGGAAGAAGGGAAACCTCTGACACGTTGCATCAGTGCGTATCCCGCACACCTATCAGCACGGACATGCTGCCATGAAAGACACTACTTTCCAGATCTCCTGAAAGGCTGAGAGATACACAAACGAAAATTGATAGGTACAAAGTTATGATTAATAGCAGATGAAGAGCTTCTGCATATTCATGTATTGAGTAAAAAATCAAATTGCGACATGTATGAAGGACTTCGCCTACGTTCAATGAAATTGGTTACCAAGGAGAATTAATGAGGAACCTCCCAGGAGAAGTCCAAAGTGGCTGACGCCCAAATAGGTTGTTAATACCAAAGCTTTAAAGGGAATGTTCACACGGCATCTTGCGGCGCATACCTGTGCATGCCACAAGAACTCATGTGTTTAGAGGAGCGCGCTGTTCCTCTATAGCACAGGGGGGCCGGCCCCATTCATTTTCATTATCCCGGCCGCATATATACGCCGGGGAAGATGGCAAGATGGCAGGAAATACAAAAAAAAAATAAATACATACACAAAAAGAAATCCTTACAAAAAAAAAAAAAAAAAAAGATAAAATCTGTATATTGTACACAAAAATGATAAAATTAAAAAAACAAACAGACAATATGAATATTCAGGTGGCCCAAGTTTATGGAAATGGTGACATCAACATCCCTCGTCAGCAATCGATGATCTGAAAGAGCTCCTATACATCGTATAAACCGAGGCAGTACGAAGGCATGTTAAAAAGTCTGGCCGACTCCACAGCCCAGAGAATAAAGATTGGGTAACTATGGTTCACTGAAACATATTCTAGTATGAAAAAGTGGTTGGAAAAACTAAACAGATACAGCACGAGTACACACCTTGGCAAAACCATCCGGCACTGCTGCGGACATCCTTCTCCCTGGGAATCATTTAAGCAATCTGCTCCTGCCACACAATGACATAGCAGAGAAAGAGAAAGGGAGGTGTGCTCCTTAATCAGTACTGGAGTACAAAACATGCATCAGAAGTGGCAGCTAATGTGCTCCTTTATGGGAAAGGTCTTGGTGCATTTCAGGAACAAGGTGTTCCTCCATCAGACTGAGCTGTAGAGCGTACGATGCAGCGTCACAGCCGAGTGGCTTGTAAAAAACCACATGCGTCTTCATTGTGATCCACTTTCCCATGAAGCCGTGTCAAAAACTATATTTTCACATAATCTCCAAAAAATTGGGAATCTCGCAAGAGAACAAAGAGTGACTTTTGATCACTATATTTATTATTTTGCCATAGGCAAACTTAAACTCTATCAGTTCTCTATTAAACACTAAAACGTAACTTTTATTATATCTAACTCTTAACCTCTATACACACTATTTAAAAACCTGATCTCTATCCTCATCATTTAACCCTTTTTGCTTCTGAAAGAGGGAATAACTTCCTTTCTATCATCAAGTCTGGTGGAACCCCACCTATTAACAGGAGAGCCTTATATCTATAGCAAAGTACTAGCTTCAGTAAGGGATCCCAAGCCAACTACTTGGGCAGTCGTCCCTAATCTCATAGACACAGAACAAATAAGGCCCCCTTGTGACACCGTCTGCAGCAGGTGACACTTGTAGACAGAGGTGAGAGATCACAATTTAAAACGTCATGCCTGACCTCGCCGACATGTTTCGCCAGCTAACCTGGCTTCATCAAGGCTTAGAGGTCCGATCACATGTGGTCTGAGCTCACTTCCTTTCATATCATGTTAGGTAAACACCCCATACAGGTGCTCACCAATTAGCCATCAGAGAATCCACATAAAGCCCACTCCCCCTTCCGCGCGCGCACACTCATAACATGTCCTGCTAAAGCTGCCACCATGCTCTCATGAGCCAACAACCTTCAGTCAAATTCACCATCTCCATAATAGGCTTGCGCCCCATCTTGCCATACTGCCCGTGCCAATGCACTGCACCAACAAACACCTCAGCCCTGACTGTGATGGGCTTCCGTCTCACTTCTCTCATATTATTGCAACTGCGTGGCTCACCAAGAATGAATTAAGCAGACTAGGTGTCACATTACACAGCACACTGCCATCTTTATCAATTCCCATAAGCCCCTTCTCTTCAATATCTAATATGCATATTCATTGGGAATATAAACTCCACTGTACAATAGACCACTGTCATATTATCTTCCCATAAAGCTCTTCTCCTATGTATGTAATATGCATATTCATTCAAATAGAGCTGCAGGCGTATTTAATGGGGCCTGCAGCTCTATTGGAATGAATATGCATATTACATACATAGGAGAAGAGCTTTATGGGAAGATAATATGACAGTGGTCTATTGTACAGTGGAGTTTATATTCCCAATGAATATGCATATTAGATATTGAAGAGAAGGGGCTTATGGGAATTGATAAAGATGGCAGTGTGCTGTGTAATGTGATACCTAGTCTGCTTAGTTCATTCTAGGTGAGCCACGCAGTTGCAATAATATGAGAGAAGTGAGATAGAAGCCCATCACAGTCAGGGCTGAGGTGTTTGTTGGTGCAGTGCATTGGCACGGGCAGTACGGTAAGATGGGGCACAAGCCTGTTATGGAGATGGCGAATTTGACTGAAGGTTGTTGGCTCATGAGAGCATGGTGGCAGCTTTAGCAGGACATGTTATGAGTGTGCACGCGCGGAAGGGGGGAGTGGCCTTTATGTGGATTCTCTGATGGCTAATTGGTGAGCACCTGTAGGGGGTGTTTACCTAACATGATATGAAAGGAAGTAGAGCTCAGACCACATGTGATCGGACCTCTAAGCCTTGATAAAAGCCAGGTTAGTGGCGAAACATGTCGGCGAGGTCAGGCATGACGTTTTAAATTGTGATCTCTCACCTCTGTCTACAAGTGTCACTGCTGCAGACTGTGTCACAAGGGGCCTTATTTGTTCTGTGTCTATGAGATTAGGGACGACTGCCCAAGTAGTTGGCTTGGGATCCCTTACTGAAGCTAGTACTTTGCTATAGGTATAAGGCTCTCCTGTTAATAGGTAGTGCTCCACCAGACTTGATGATAGAAAGGGAGTTATTACCTCTTTCAGAAGCAAAAAGGGTTAAATGATGAGGATAGAGATCAGGTTTTTAAATAGTGTGTAAAGAGGTTAAGAGTTAGATATAATAAAAGTTACGTTTTAGTGTTTAATAGATAGAGAACTGATAGAGTTTAAGTTTGCCTATGGCAAAATAGTAAATATAGTGATAAAAAAACTATATTTTATCACATTGCACATCCCCTCAAGTCGAAAGCTCCAGTGGGCTTCAAGACAGGTAACCGTAAAGTTCTAGCTTTTGTGCTGTATCCTGGAGTTGTGCTAATCACCAGCATAATCTTTGCAAGTGAGTGGCTCTCCCATTAAAGGGGTTGTCTCGCTACAAGGATTGCTTTTTATGTTAAAGATCTTGCAAAAACAAGTTACTTTGCAATATATGTTCATTAAGAGTGTCCTACCTATTCCTAGATATCCCCTCTTGTATGGGCTGCATCAGCGCCTCAGGTCGCTATAGCTACAGACCTGTTCAGTCTTTGCTGATAGGCTGCCAGCGTTGGTTGCTATAGCTACAGACCTGGCTTCTACTGCAGCCTAGTAGAAGCCAGTAAACAAGCCCCTGGATTCAAAGTGAAACCAAGAAAACAGGACGGAGGTGAGATGAATCAATGTAGTGAGAACACCGCTTTAAGCTGCCTATATACCTTATAGGCACTGTGCACATTATATAAAAGATATACATATATCATTAGCAGGACATGTAATTAAGTCCATGTAAAGTCCATGTATGGTGGTAGACCGATATGAGGAAGAGACTTAGGTAGCAGTACTGTGGAGAGCGCGAGTCAATTTGTCACCGATTTTTTTTTTTAAACTAATTAAAACTAGATAATATTTTTAGCCTCAAACTTTTTTATTTTCCAATTTTAGATTTTTATTCTTTTTAATTCTGTTTTCTGGACATGATGCTATAAGTTCCTTTTAACAGCATTTAGAGAAATGCTTTACTGCAGCTTCATGAACATAGGAGCCTGTGAACAAGAGCAGACCCATTGACTATAGGAGTGTTTTCTAGGCATGCTCTGTAACCTGGGAAGAAGTTACTGTGTAGGGAGGGGGAGCTGGGATCTATTGTGAATGATGGATTCTGTTATCTATATGCATTGTTGTCACCTCTCAGTGTAACCCTGCCTGTGCTGATAATGAGGGGATTGCTGAGAAGTTCTCTACAGAACAGGAAATGTCAGGCCATTTTTAAAAACTTCGTTTGGTGATTCGGCACTTATGGATAAGTTTGATTTGTGTACACCAAAAGTTTATCCCAGTAAATATACAGGACTACTAGAAAAATAAAGAAAAAGAAAAAGTCAGAAGGCCTGAACATTAGCTTTCAGCTACCTAACGCTTAGTGGGAGCTCATGTGTCACATGTGATATATACACCTGGCACATATAAGCAGCTAATACACATAATATATATCAAGTGTGAACTTGTCCTTTCTGAGATGTGTACTAGAAGTAAAAGCCCTGTAACGTGGACAAACCTTAAATTATACATGTCATAAATCGATCTATAATAAGAATCTCATAAAAGCGAGTACACCCCTCACATTTTTTTTTTTAGTGTTTTATTATATCTCTTTATGAGACAATACTGAAGCTATGACATTTTGATACAATACAGTTAGTGTACAGCTTGTATAACCGTGTAAATTTGGTGTGCTCTAAAAAGAACATCGATGTCTAAACCGCTGGCAACAAAAGTGAGTTCAAGCATAAGTGAAAATGGACAAATTGTGCCCAATTTGCCATTTTACCTCCATGGTGTCATGTGAATCATTAGTATTACAAAGGTCTCAGGTGTGAATGGGAAGCAGGTGTGTTAAATTTGGTGCCATCGCCCTCACTCTCTCATATTGGTCACTGGAAGTTCAACATGGCATCTCATGGAAAAGAACTGTCTGAGGATCTCAAAAAAAGATTTGTTGCTCTACATAATGATGGCCTTGGATCTTTAAAGTTTGCAAACGTCCTGAAAGTGGTCTTGGCTACTGTGCCGCAGCTCACACTGCTGTTGAACTAGACAAAGAAGTTGAGTGCATGTCCTCAGCGTCATATCCAGAGATGAGTGCTGCCAGCATTGCTGCAGAGGTTACAGGAGTGAGTGCTCAGACCACACATCAAATTGGTCTGCATGACTGTCATCCAAGAAGGAAGTCCCTTCTAAAGATGATGCACAAGAAAGCCCGCAAACCGTTTGCTGAAGACAAGCAGACTTACAAAGTTTCTGAGTACAAGTCTACCTGTTTCCATACCCTCTTTGAATGCTATGGTTCTATGTATCAGACAAAATAAACATCTGGTCTTAAAGTCAGGTAAATACAACCTCAGAAAAATAATGACAGTGGAATCTGTGGTTATTCAAAATTAGGCTGAAATGGAAGCACCATGTGTGGAAGACCAAGGATGCCCCTTGAATCAATAGCTTGTACCCTGTCTCCCCGAAAATAAGACAGTGTCTTACATTAATTTTTGCTCCTAAAGATGAGCTAAAACTTATTTTTAGGGGATGTATTATTTTTCTATGAACAATAATTCACATTTATTGTTGAACAAAACATCAATATGTATTTATATACTGTAGTGATTTCATCACAAACATCAGCAGAAGCAGCCAAACTCTGAATTGCATTAAAAAAAATGCACTATGTCTTATTTTCGGGGAAACAGGGTAGAACCATCATTATCAGCAATAATGAAGTCATTGATTAGTCGTACAGAAAACAGTCTCTCGCATTGTTCTGGAAGAACTTTGGTCCGCTCTTCTTAACTTAGCTTAGGTTCACTGAGGTTTGTGGGCACTTGTTTATGCATAGCTCTCTTAAAGGTCCTAGCACAGCATTTTTAGTTGGGTTGAAGTCTGGACTTTGGGCCATTGCAACACATTGTATTGCTGTATTTAGGATCATTGTACTCTTGTATACATTGTACACAGTGGATTACACTCAATGACTGCAAAATGCCCAAGTCATGTGGCTGCAAAACAACCTCAAATTACTGCCCTTCGACCACCGTGCTTGAAAATACCTATGAGGCGTTTGTGCCGATATGCGGTGTTTGGTTTTTCCAAAATGTGGTACTGTGCCAAATAGCTTGGTTTGCCAGGGACAATGTTTCCAACATCTTGTCTTTAGTTAAGATTCAACCTTGCAAGCTTAAAGGGGTTGTCTCACTACAAGGATTGCTTTTTATGTTAAAGATCTTGCAAAAAGAAATCACTTTGTAATATATGTTCATTAGCAGTGTCCTACCTATTCCTAGATATCCCCTCTTGTATGGGTTGCATCAGCTCCTCTAGTCGCTATAGCTTCAGACCTGTTTGATCTTTCCTGATAGGCTACCAGCACTGGGTGCTATAGCTACAGACCTGGCTTCTACTGCAGCCCACTAGAAGCCAGTAAACACGCCCTTGAATTTAAAATGAAACCAAGAAAACAGGACTGAGGTGAGATGAATCAATGTAGTGAGACAACCCCTTTAAGCCACACTGCCATGTTCTTTTTAGAAAGAAAATGCTTTGCTCTGGTAACCTTCCAAACAAGCCATATAGTTTTAGTCTTTTCTAATTGCACTGTCATGAATGTAAACACTTAACATGCTACCTGAGGCCTGTAGTGTCCGAGTTGTAGCTCTTGGGTTTAATGCAATGGCTTGAAGCACCACATGACCTTGGGTTGAATTTGCTGGGAAGACCATAAATGGTCTTAAATGTTTTCTAGTTGTGAATAAACTCTCATTGTAAAATAATAATGGATTGTGTGGGAATTGGCCTGTAACCATAGCGAGATTATTGGATAGCAACAATTGCTTCTCTAAAATCATTGCTGAGGTCTTTCCTCCTCGGCACTGTGTTAACAGATGCCTAAATGCTTTGGATAGGCAAACTGCCCAAACGTCTGTTTTTATAGGAGGTGCTCACACATGATCAATTATTTAAGGACATTTCACTAGCCCCAACTGGCTGTTACTTAGCCTCTGAATACCTATGAAAGCATTAAATGTGTACTTTAACAAAAACTAGGCCAAAATGCAGAAGCGGTGTGTGAAAAATAAAAAAAGTGATAGTGGAATCTGTTGTGCGTTGTTGTTCATCTGTATTTACCTAGACCTCCTGAACACCAGTTTTTAATCTGACCTAATAGCAAAACCAATTAATTCAAGGGTAGACATTCTTTTCCTTATGACTGTTCAGTACAAACCAGCTCAACCCTTTGATGCCTTTAGGACTTGGATATATATTTTCTTCCTTTGTTTCCCAGATCTAGAGACATCTTACACACCCCCACCATCGTAGTGTGCAAGACTTTTGTGTTTTGCAGGACAAGCTTAATTTTAAACGGTAGCATTTTGAGGTGCATGTTATGAAAAACTGATTTTTTTTCTTTTTGGGTAGGGGGGGGGGGGAGGCATGGGGAGTGGTTGAGACCACAAAAAATAAATCCACAATTTTGGAGGTCTGACTTTTTTTTTATTTTTCCCTTTTAAAACCTCGGATAATTTCACGCATATATAGTCACACCAGTCCATTCAGAGATTTCACCCCAATATCAAAATCCTCGAAGAGTTTAAAAAAAAAAAAAAAAAAAAAAAAAGAGTGGCCACTTGTAGGTGCCACTAGAACTTTAGGTATACGGTGTCAATATGAAATCAAATATTAAATCACAGAGATCGCAACAGGCAGTCAGAACAGTATCATTTAAAATCAATTTTTAAAAAGGTGCAAGTTAGGATTAAAAAAAAAAAAAAAAAAAAAATGTTCACACTGTAACCCCCATAGACTTCATTGGTTATTGTTCTAAGTAAGGTCACGTCTATAACCACATTCAAATAGTCAGCACTTCACATTTTCTAAGCAGCAATGGGAAGAAAATCAATAATGGATCATAGATATAAAAACAGACAACAGATCCATGTACTTTGTGTATGTATCCACTATAATATAGTTAGGATATTTTTTTTTTCTTTTTGTTATTACTTACCTAGCATACGGATGTACAAAGCAGTTTGGTCAGAGCTGTCATACGAAATAGCCCCGCGTCTCTGAAAACAAAAACAGAAAAGTTCAAAAATCGGGCAGACCTGGACTTTTTTTTTTTTTTTTAACAACCTCAAGAAGATATTGCAAATATAGGTTCTAGGCATTTACTCCTGTGAATCCAATATAGAAATAATACAATGGGTTTGTGAGCAGTCTAACAGTCCCGACCTACCATACATACGCATGTGGAGTTCTCAATGAGAAACTTGGAGTTAACCCGAGATGTCTGATAATGGTTTATCGGGATAACATACATAATCATGGCAAAAAGAAAGGCACAGAAATTATACATACATTGAAGATACTATATATACCAATATGTCCAGATTTGACAAAGTAATTGGACCCACTATAGTAGCTGCCACCTCTCCTAATCAGACCACTCTCCATAAATAGTATACTAAAAAACACACAGAGTATATAGCAAAAAATTACAAATATATCTTTATTATTACCATGATTAAAAATTTATACATAAAAAAGAGGCATACAGAAAGACCCCAATAACTGAAGCCTAAACCGGTCTATATATATATGTGGTACATCAAGATGTAAATTATTAGAAGATCTCAGCAATCTAGTGATTTACACAAGTGAAAAATGCAAATTAGATGCATATGGGTGTCACAAGCTGTATGTGTCATAAAGTCACGACTACTACTCTGTGATTGACTCGAATCCTCCATGTACAACATGGACAGCCACGCAATACAACATTTTACTGCTGCAGCTGCTAAGGGTCCGTCCACAGAACAAACATTTCCAGTCGGAAATCCACGCGTTTTAAACACAGTCAAAAACTGACTGTAAAAGCGTCCCCATAGACATCAATTGAAAAGCCGAGTTGTAATTCGCATGGATTTTCTGAAGTCAGATTTCAAAAACGCTTTTTTTTTTTCTTCTTCAAAAACCTTAGAACATGTTCATTACTCGCCATATTTCACATCAAAAAACGCGCCCAAGTCATTTCTATCTCGGATCTGCGTCCAACACCCTACAGGAATGAATGGGACTCTTTTTGGACTGTGAATCTACCGGGGAAAAACAACCTCGAAACACTCATTGAAAACCAGGTCATCAGATGCGGTTTTCAACTGTAGAATCTAATTTGCATTTTGACACTGTTGTGTGGATATACCCTAAGGGCGCTTTCACACAGAGCAGGTTAGGTGCGGGTTTTAGCTGCGCTCCAATTAAGTGCAAAAAGCTTGCTGGTAATAAAGGCAGCTTATCTAATCTGCTTGGAAAGTGAATAATCAACACAGTAATTGATTACTTACTTGAAACACCCTCCTGAACAATTTAGACAACTGAAAGAAGCTTGCTGGGAATAAAGGCAGATAATTAGAGGGAAGATAAAACTGCGCAAAAACTGCACTGTGTGAAAGCACCCCAAGGGTCTGGTTGGCAGCAGGTTTCTCCTGGAAAATTAGACATTTGTGAGCGTCATCGGGACCTGAATCTGGTAAGGGAAGGTTTGAGCCGCCCATGTACAACATGAATGTCAAGTTATCCAAAGGGCAGTCATGTAATACAACATGTCCCCTGCAGTGTTGCTGTAGGATGATAACAGATGTTTTCCAGGGGTCTTGCATGGTGGACAACAGCCAACAACAGAAAATAAACTTAACAAAAAGTTGTAATCGGTAAATAGTGAATAATCAATATCCATCTGCTCTGGCATATATGTTAGTACATGAACACTGGAAACCACTGTATATAAAGGATATAAAATCCTGCCCTACAGAGCTCTACGCAAGAAAAAGGTGGAAGGGAATTATTGTCGCCTGTGCTGCTAGCCCCGGTTTTCTATGAAGCCAGGAGTAAATGCAGAAACCGTCTATATTCTAAGTACAGGCAGTCCTCAACTTACAACGTTCTGACTTACATCTGTCCCCTAGTTACAAACGGAGACTTCTGTTGTGCTGTCTGTGCCCATGTTCAGAAGATTTCACCTCATGTGCTTCTGTGGCATGCTGGCACTTGTAGTTCCATGTACCACAGCAGATAGTAGCTGTGGAACTACAAGTGCCAGCATGCCACAGAAGCACTTGAGGTGAATATGAGGTGAAATCTTCTGAACAGGGGCACAGACAGCAAAACAAATGTGAAAACCCTTCCCTGCACTATCCAAAACTAAAGACAAACCTTTTGTGCTGGAGTTACATGTAATAAATCTACCTGTTCCGCCTTACATACAAATCCAACTTAAGAACCAACCTACAGTCCCTATCCCGTTTGTAACCCGGGCACTGCCTGTACAGCTTTGTTCCTTACTGGACATGGCATATACCTCTGCTGCCAGTGTACACACTGGTGTTGTACAGAAGCTACAAAGTAAACATATTCCGTTACAGGATCTCGCCATCTGGCATACTTCACATTCGTGCCATTTTATGACCACTTTTCCTTGTAAACAGCATTGGCCAGGTAATATCTTTAGTTGTAGAACTATACGGCAACTTGTCTATACAGAGCTTCTGCAGCGTAAATGTTCTCTATAAAAGCACAAGATTTGTTTTTATAACACTAAGCAAAGGAAAGTCTAGCAACTTAAAGACTGCTATATATTTGCCTACCTTAGACGTGATCCACTTGATAAGTATCACAGCTATTGACCAGAGCAATGTGATTCCCATCGAGTCAAACTAAACACTGCATCGTTACCGGTTTCCGGACCTCGGGCGGCAGGAACACTAACGTGACCAGCAACCTGTGACATTAAACGGTGATTCGAGCCTCAAGCAGCTGTACTAACACTGCGGTCACCTGACTACTGTGGGCACCACCGTCTCACAGCATTGCACCCAGGCACAGCCAACACAAAGGGGCACAGACTCAGACTGCTTCACACCACACAGAATATAACATTTTCCCAGAAATCTGTTGCAAACAAGTCTGCTCCCTCTGTTCCCTCCCAGTGTAAACAACCTCCCCAAAGTCTTCAGAGATGACCCAGGCTGCAGATTACTTTCTAATGTTACAATTATTAAAACCAACTTGAGCATTAATCATCAGCCAAACCTTTCTATTCTTCATTAAAGGGGTTGTCTCACTACAAGGATTGCTTTTTATGTTAAAGATCTTGCAAAAACCAAGTCACTTTGCAACATATGTCCATTAACATTGTCCTACTTATTCCTAGATATCCCCTCTTGTATGAGCTGCATCAGCTCCTCAGGTCGCTATAGCTACAGACCTGTTTCTCTCCTGATAGGTTGCTAGCACTGGTTGCTATAGCTACAGACCTGGCTTGTACTGCAGCCTAGAAGAAGCCACTAAACACACCCTGAATTCAAAATGAAACCAAGAAAACAGGACTGAGGTAAGATGAATCAATGTAGTGAGACAACCCCTTTAATGGTTTCCCTCAAAAGTTCAGAGGGGGGCAAATAACCTGGCAAACAGGGCAATGTCCCCTATAAACACATGAAATTGGTGCCCAGTGCATGTGAATAGGCAACTTACATGTAATGTAACCAATACTCGAGAAAAGAATGTCATATTTTTCATCGTCTATCACTTCTTTGGTGTCATTTCATTCTGAAATATGTAACAATTTATCATTTGAGACAAATTTTCTATTAAGGCGATTATAAGGGTTTATCCAGAGTGAAAAATTTGCACTGTTTGACTAGTAACTAAGAAGTACAGAGGACAGGAATAGAATGACAGCACCTGCGGTTGAATACTTGCTCAGCAGTGAGTGTGTGTGATTACCAAGCAGGAAATAGACTGACAGTAGCTGCCTGAGAGGAGAGGCAATATCTGAGCATGTGTGGCCAGGACGGAGGAGCCCTCATCACTGGTCGGCTCCCCTAGTGACAAGTTGTACACTATGGATCACTAAGGTAGCAGCTAAAACAAAAATGGTCCAGAATATTTAATACTGACGAATGGTGAAAACGTTTATGATTTAATTTGCACATTTCCCACGTCAATTTTACTTGATGGGAAAACCACTTTAAATAGTGATTAACCTTTTATGGTAAAGTCAGGTTTGAGTAGCAGCCCGTTATCTGGCCACTTTTTAACCTGTGCATATTTTGCACTACAACTAGCTGCTATGATGTCTCCCAAACAAAAGGGGACCGTGCGCTACTATACCATCAGAAGCAGCAATATGGATTACCTTATACAGCAAGATCTATGGGAGTTCCGAGTACACTTACTTGTCTGTAGTCGCATCTTCCGCAGTTGTTTGCAGTAAGCTGCATAAGGCCATGTCCCCACGGAGTTTTAACTCCGTGTTCACATCCGCATTTTAGACCCATCTTGGAGACCGACAGAACGGACCCAGAGACGGATCTAAACAATTAGCAGTGAGATTATCACTGCGGGCTATGAGGAACACGCAGCGGCGTTCACATGAGAGATCGCCGCTGCGTGTCCCCCGGCTCTGTCTTTGAAAGAATTGCATGTTATTTCTTTTAAAGACGGACCCGACAGGCAGGAGGGAAACACGCAGCGGGGATCTCTCATCTGAACGCCCCTGCATGTTCCTCATAGCCCGCAGTGATAATCTCACTGCTAATTGTTAAAACGCCGTGTGAACCACCCCTAAGTGTGGCTACGTCTTTGTTCTCTGTGGCTGCATCAGAAAGCTGTGAAATCCTATTTCCCCATATCAGAACAGCACCTGGGTAAGCTGTAACCCTTACTAGGGCTTTTTGCTGCATCTTAGCATTTCTGTGGGCCCCTTCCCCACCTTCTTTCCACCCATTTTTCCCATCCCCAAAGACTTCTCTGGGCAGCATATAATCTGATTGTTCAGGGAGCTGATCCACACTGATTTTAGCAGGTTTTCTTTCTAGAAAGGTAAAAAGGGAAGGTGAGGGCTTATAAATAGAAAATGGGCCTTTTTGCTCCAATTAGCTATATCACAAAGCTCCTTAGGCTAGGTCTACACTGCATCGGACAAAAAACGGCTGAAAGTCGACCAGTTTTTCTAATGCACGACCGCAGTTTTTGTCACATTTTGCCATCGGCCCATATAATGGATTGTATGGGAAGGTGACGAAAAAACTCAAAGCACCGGCGTATTATACAACATAAACAGAAGATGAACAGAGAAAAAACGAACTTTGAAGACTACAGGTCGCTTTTTTTTTTCTATTAATGTCTATGGGCTGCATGAATGATCGTACTTTCGGCAGTTTTAGAATCCTAATACGAGAGTTTTTCATTGCAGTGGAGACATAGCCTTAGGGTGCTTTTACATGGCAGAGACCAGATACCGGTCGGGAAATACCTGTAACGGTCTGGTAGTGGATCCTCTGGACCACCGCAAGCGATGGTGGAAGCCCACACCAGGGAGCGGAGTCTAAGTAGGTCCGGTTTTCACCAGAGCCTGCCGCAAAGCAGGATGGACTTGCTGCGACGGGAGTCTACCAGGTCACTTCCACTGGTGGAAATTGCTTGCGGTGGCGGCCAAGGGTAGGCGAGGTACAAATACGTCAGGCAGGCTCGTAGTCGGGGACAGGCAGAAGGTCAGGACAGGCGGCAGAGATTCGTGGTCAGGAACGTAGGCGAGAAGGTACGGTACACGGTAATCAGGACAAGGCAACAGGAACGCTTTCTCTGTAGGCTATGGGCACTAAAGATCCAGCGAGGTGACTAGGAAGAGGCAGGCTTAAATAGGGGCAGCGACCGGCAACAGCCAGTTACCGGTGCGCTGGCCCTTTAAATTTAACATTAGGGAGACGAGGGACAGAGGCAGCCGGAGCAGGAGCGTGGCTGGGTAAGTGATGCTGGGCACCGGCAGTGGGACGAGCGAGCCCGTGCCCCGAGGTACGGGATGCCGCGACGCTCAGCAGTGGGCGACCCGGGACGAGGGGTGCAGGGGCGTCCGTAACAATACCGACCAGTATTTGGTCTGTTTTTGGCACGCAGCGGGATGGCTTTTGTCCGTGGTTTGCGGATTCAAGCCCTACCTCTTCGCACTTACTTGTTCATGTTGAGGGACAGTGTATGTCAATCCTAACTCTGCCCAGGTCAACGTTCTATATCTGTATTGACATATCTGAGATACGTGAACCTGGACTTGCTCATGTAAGTTTGATTATTGAATTGGCCGTCAGGAGGTGGTGAGTAAAATAATATTATTTGGTAAAATAGTATATCTATTATAAGAGTGCAAGTGCAGTGGGCCCTGGGTTCAGGGCTGTGGAGTCGGTAAGCCAAAGCTCCGACTCCAATTCCGACTCCTCAATTTCCCTGACACCAACTCCGACTCCCTCATACACGGCGCATGTTGAAGTGATATCTTTACTGTAGTAAAGTGGTAACATCAGGCTGTTTACCACCTTGTGATACAATAATCAAACTATTTAGGTAGAACAGACACTGACAAGTAAAATGGTAACAATGTTTTTAACTTTTGACTTTCAGGATCCATATCTCACCATTCGCTACAGTTTTGAACACGAGACTCCCATCATTTTATAGACAATCATCTTACCTATCTTATACATACATTATTTAGTATTTAGCATCTGCTTAGTTCTGCAGATTCTTGCCATGTAACTGCATTGTTACTGTTTTGCTCCTAAAAAAAAAAAAATCTAAATTTGGCCTTCAGCACTGCCTGAATCCTTCTGGGCTCTGGATCAGATTCAAGCAGGTCTTGACCAAAATCTGATCCCAGGTCTCTTCTACACGTTCCCAATGTTGGTGCAGACTGGACTTGGGTGTGAATACAGCTTTTTCTTCAACTCTACCCACAAGTGTTGGATTGGGTTGAGGTCTGGGGACTATGGAGGCAAATACAGCAACTCTACTTCATTGTCATTGAACCATTCCTTCTCCAATCTTGATGTCTGCTTCAGGTCGTTGTCCTACTGGACACTATATTGTACTTTTCATACCCATAGTACTCGAGTGTATGAAGTAACTTATCTTGTAGGACACTCACATATAGCTCAGTATTGAGATCAACATCGATCCTTCAAGTATCCAACATCTTGGGCTGTGAAACATCCCCCATATCCTCAGGCTTCCTCCACCGAACCTGACAGTTCTTCCAGCTTCTCGATCCATTAGCCTCCTTTTCCCTTGATTCTTCCAAACTCATTTGCCCCCATCACAGCCCGGTCTATTGACTTTCATCTCATCGCTCCAAATCACCTGTTTCCAAACTTATATTTTTCATACTTTTCTGTAAATTCTTAGTCGACGCTTCTTGATGAGATTGAAGTTGAGGTTTCTTCCCCTTTTTTCGGGCCATCATTCCAGACCTGTGTAATGCGCCCGATGCTTGCATGGTCATCTGTGATCTCACTATCGCGAAGCCTACGCGCCGCCTTCACTGCTGCGTCTATTGCGTTAGAACTGATCGACCTTGTGATGAGCGACTTGTTTTGCCTGGACGTCACCTCTTGGCTTTGGATGGACTTCATTCCATATTCTTCCCGCTGTCATGTCGTCACATGATGCAGTTTGTGCAATTTTCTTGGCCCAGAGACTCCATCAATGAGCGGGTGAATCGTGTCTCTTTTCTGAGAATGTCTTCATGCGTCTAACCAGTGACCTTTCGCTTGGAATCAGCCTAATAACAAACTGAGTATAGGAATGTGAGAACAGGTTGTAATTAGTAGTAATAAGAAGAAAAAGATTGTCCGGCCACCAGGAGCAAAACAGTAACAATGCAGTTACATGAGAAGAATCTGCTGAACTAAGTAGATGCTAAATAGTTGAAGGTAAAAGTTATGTATGAGCCAAGAGGATTGTCTATAAAATGATGGAAGTCTCACATGGATGGGGAGATATGGAGTCTGAAAGTCAAAAGTTCAAAACATTCTTACCCTTTTGCTTGTCAATGTAAAATATATTTATAGGATATGACTTTAGAACACAAAAACTTTAATAAATTGTAAATATGAAGTGAAAAATTTTGCTGAAATCTGGTCAATCCGTTTGCTATGGGAGCGGAATCTTTTCCCCTGGGGCAGCGTCTTGCCGGCTCCATGTCATCAATTACACTCCTCATGTGATAAGGCTGAAGATATGGGAGCAGCAGCACTGGCCGGACTCAATTCCTCTTGCTCTTGTCTCTGCATTGAACTAACTGGGACAATCTAATATATTTTGGGAGTCGGAGTCGGTCCATTTTTTACCGACTCCAACTCCAACTCCTGCAAAATGAGCACCGACTCCACGACTCCGACTCCACAGCCCTGCCTCTCATGCATGACAATACTAGGCCTCATGTGGCTGAAGTGTGTCAGCAGCTCCTGCATGATGAAGGCATTGAGGCTATGGGCTGGTCTGCCTTCTCCCCAGATCCGAATGTATTCGAGCACATCTAGGACATCATGTCTCGTTCCATCCATGTTGCACCACAGGAGTTGACTGATGCTTTAATCCAGGTCTGGGAGGAGATCCCTCAGAAGAACATCCACTGGCTCATCAGGAGCATGCCCATGGAGGTCATACAGGTACTTGGAGGCCACACACACTAATGAGCCTCGTTTATCTTGAGATATTTCCACTGAAGTTGGATCAGCCTGAAATTTGATTTCCCACTGTGTATCATTCCAAATCCAGGCATGGATTTATTATTCTCAACGCATTCCATTATGTAATAAATAAGGAATTACAACTGGAATATTTCCTTCATTCATTGAGCTCTAGGATAAGATACTTTAGTGTTCCCTTTATTTTTTGACTTTGTTTACTCTAAAACGAGGTATAGATACACATGATTTACCAATTGTATTGGTTATACAGGTTACGGGTCTTTGTAAATAAAACAAAATAAATTAAAAAAAAGAGCATCCTGGGAATCATGGCCTGGGGATACCTGTTTAAACCCACACCAGTGGCTCTATCTTCTGTCTCTTCCTGTCCGGGGGCGGCCCAGTCAGCAAACCTTTCATCTCCCCTAGAGAAAGGGGGTGGGAGGGTTTTACAATAACCAATAATTTGAATCCAACTGCTAACTGGACTCTTAGCTTATAGAATCCACCTGAAGTTTTGTAACTACATACATCTTCACAGCTGCTAGTATGTATTTAGTTGTATACAAAGGGTCAACGAATGGTAATGTTCAGGTATAAATTTTTCATCAGCTTTCATTGTAATCCTGCCTGAGATGATATCGGAGAAGTGATCTCTACAGAACACAAGTGTCAATTTTGTATGCGGCTCAGTGGCCAGTGACAACCGCAGGATGTCAACACTTTACTATAGCGACAAGAAAATCGAATGAACCTTTAGAAGTCGTCACAATTAGTAAAGAGTACATCTGTATGTGATTTATTCTCAGTATAATTACAGCTCTTTTGTGCAGGTCTCAGAGGTTTGTTAGAAAACATTAGTGAACAAGCAGCATCTTGAAAACCAAGTATCAGACAGCTCAGGGATAAAGTTGTGGCAAAGTGTAATGCAGGGTTAAGTTTTCAAAAAAAAAAAAAAAAGATCAGGCTCTGAACATCTCATATAGCAATGTTTAATCCACCACCCATAAATGCAAGGAGTATGGCACAACTGCTAACCTACCAAGACATGGCCGTCCACCTAAGCGAACAGTCTAGACAAGGAGAGAACAAATTAGAGAAGCAGCCAAGATGCCTAGGGTCACTCTGCAGCAACTGCAAAGATCCACAGCTCAGGTGGGAGAATCTGTCCTCAGGACAACTATTAGTCTTGTACTCCACAAATCTGGCCTTCATGGAAGAGTGGCAAGAAAAAAGCCCTTTTGGGAAGCAAGCCATAAGAAGTCCTGTTCGCAGTTTTCAAATGAGCTATGTAGGGGACACAGCAAGCAAGTGGAAGCACTAGTCAGAAGAGACCAAAATTTAATTATTTGGCCTAAATGCGAAACGTTATGTGTGGAGGAGAGCCAAGCTGAACATCACCCTGAACACACCATTCCACGGTGAAGCACGGTGGGGGCAGCATCATGGTGTGCGGAGGCTTTGCTTCAGCAGGGACTAGGAAGCTGGTCAGAGTTGATGGGAAGGTGAATGGTGGAGCTAAACACAGGGCAATCCTGGAGGAAAACCTGGTAGAGGCTACAAAACACTTCAGACTGGGGCGTAGGACAACCACTCTAAACATACAGCCAAAGCTACAACAAAATAGTTTAAATCTGTGGCAGGACTTGAAAAATGTTGTTCACAAACATTTGTCAACCAATCTGACTGAGCTAGAGCAAAGAATGGGCAAACATTCCAGCCACTAGATGTGCAAAGCTGGTAGAGACATCCCCCAACAGACTGCAGCTGTCATTGCAGCTAAAGGTGGTCCTACAAAGTATTGACTCAGGGGGCTGAATACATATGCACGCCACACTTTTCAGTTTTTTAATTTGCAAAAATTTTGGAAAGCATTTTTTCTTTACACTTCACAAATACTTGCTAATGTCTGTGGCTCCATCACATAAAATATCAATATATTTTATCGAAGTTTGTGCCTGTAATGTTTAAAAAGGAGGAAACGTTCAAGGGGTATACTTTTGTAACCCACTGCGTGTGTACGTGCATATGTATGTATGTACGTGTGTGTGTGTATGTACGTACGTACGTACGTACGTACGTGTGTTTATGTGTGTATGTATGTGTGTATGTACGTACGTACGTACGTACGTACGTAAGTACGTGTGTATATGTATGTATGTATGTATGTGCAGATACATACATTCATGCATAGTAATTTGTGCATTTTGCACACAAAAAAAAGTAAAAAAAAAAGTCACACATTCCTTAAAGGGGTTGTCTCGCTACAAAGAATAGCTTTCAAAATGTAGGGAACACAAAATAAAGACATTTTTCAAATATTGCTTTGTTACTCTGTTTTCCCTAAGGAGATACAAGTGAATTTATGACCTCCCTGGCTATTTGAGTTCCCTCAGTAACTGACCTGTAAACAATTCTCCCCCTGCTGTTTGTTCTATGAGATAGCAGTGGGTGAAGTCATCACACAGGTCACAGCAGTGTCCTTGCTGCTGAGCAGTAAAAAGCTTGATTTATGTAAAATAAACAGCACTGTAATTAGGGCTTTTGTTTGAGGGATTAGATAAGAAGTCCTGTTAGTAGTTTGAGAAGCTAATCTGATCTAATTAGCAACTGAAAGCACAGCACAGCATGGAGCAGTACAAGCACAAGCTGTATGCAAATTAGTCAGTCTGAACCAGGAAGTGGCAGAGTATTTCATTCATGCATCCTTTGAAACTCTGTAGGGAGACAACTCCTTTAAGTACGACGTAAAAAAATTTGCTTTCTACAGGTAATTTTCTGATTACATTTTTGATTTAAGGGATTTGTTCCAGGTTTTGGCATCCACATGTAATTAATGAAAAATAAAATTGACCCTTAAAATCATTTAACTAGCTCCTACTGTTTAATTTGTCTGCCCACTGTATGCAAATGAATATTGCTAGCTTCCTAAAGTCAGCCTTAGGCGATGTTCACACGGCTTATTCACGCCGTAATTGCGGGACGGATTTCGCCCGCAATTATGGCGTGTGCTCCAGAGCGGGGGCGGGGCGGCCGGCAGCCCCATAGACATTCATTAACCACGGCGTGTATACCGCCGGGATAATTAACATGTCACTTTCTCCCCGCTCGCCGTATTTCGCGAGCGGGGAGAGGAGACGGAATCCATAGCTCTCTATGAGAACTGTTGATCACCGTAATGACTGGGACGTATCTCGCCCTTATTAGAGCGCAGTACGGCGCAAAATATGGAACAAAATCCGTCCCAAAATAAGCCCTGTGAACATCGCCTTACATTACTCCTTTTTTAAAGAGTGTCCAAATAACTAGCCAAGATATCAATGGGAAATAACCATAACAATCACGAAAATCATATTAAAAAAGCAAAAACCAGATGAATGCATGAGAACTCTTCCAGTTTAGATGAATTAGCAGCTCCTAAAAAGCATCGAAGAGGTGCACAAGTCCCCCAGCTAGACACAGACCCATTACCAAACTTCATTTCAGCTGAAATGCATAGAAATGTTAGTGAAGGGAGAAGAGGGGAGGTGAAGGGGGGAGGAGGGGCACACACAGACACACACACAGACACACAGACACACACACACAGACACACAGACACACACACACAGACACACAGACACAGACACACACAGACACAGACACACAGACACAGACACACACACACACAGACACACACACACACAGACACACACACACACACACAGACACACACACACACACACAGACACACACACACACACACAGACACACACACACACACACACACACACAGACACACACACACACACACACACAGACACACACACACAGACACACACACACACAGACACACACACACAGACACACACACAGACACACACACACACACACACACACACACACACACACACACAGACACACACACACACACACACACACACACACATACACACACACACAGACACACACACAGACACACACACAGACACACACACAGACACACACACAGACACACACACACAGACACACACACACAGACACACACACACAGACACACACACACAGACACAGACCCATTACACAACTCCCCAGACAACAAAAAATATGAAGACAGCACACACACACAACACACAACACAGACACACACACAGACACACACACAGACACACACACATACACACACACACCACACCCACACACACACACACACACACACACACTCAGACACACACTCAGACACACACACAGACACACACACACACTACCCCCACACACACAAACACCTACACCTGCACAGTTGTTATCCCTCACAGCCTGCATGAGATCACTTGTCCAAATTAGGCCACCCTCATCAGTGCTTAGAATTTTGGAATCCAAAATAGACAGGAATAGCTCCATTGCAGCGTATGGTATACAAACCCTGTATCTGCCAGAGGGGGACTGGATACATATGCCATACTGACACACGCAGGAACCCAACATGGGCTGAACTGGTAGAGTTTAATGGTAACACATGGAAGAGTTTGATTTCCAGCTTACTGAATGTATGGAGGAAACCTGATCGAGCTGCACTTGCAGGACTTTTGCAGAATTTCTGAATTGAGAATCCGATACTATCAACTTCAAGGAAACTTTCCAGCAAACCCACAAAACTAAACACCCGATTCAGAAACAAATCTGATGGCACAGACATGCTGGACGATGGCGAAAATATCCATGGCTATAACAACTAGCCACCAGAAGGAAAAGAAATGTACTCAAGGCAATCTTGTTTGATCAGTGTTTCATACAAGACGCGTTACACACAGGGGCAAATTTATCAATACTGTGAAAGGGCATGTTCAGATGCCGTGTAGCCTCACATACTGTGCGCGCCGCAATACGCCTGCTGTTTTAGGAGTACGTGCTGCCCAGCGCATAGTTCTAAAGAGCTGCGGCCCCAATTCATTCACCTCCCTTTGTCACTTCTTTCTCCGAGTGCTCAGTACGCGCCAGGGAATACACAGTAAAATCACAGCAGTCAATGATTGTACTTTAGTATTTAGTACTTTAGTATTTTTGCTGATGCAACTGCCTTCACAAATATGCTCCAATATTTTAGAAAAACAGCATGTCTAGTGCTCCTACCTGAGGCACAGCAAGGCTAGGGCTACATGACTCTTGTAGCAAGATTGTTCCCATTTTAGCTTTTAAAATATAGGGAACGGTAAATGAAGATTACCAAATACATTCTTGTTTTGATTTTTTTTTTATTAAGAAATAAGGAAGGTTTTATCTCCTCTTGGACTACACAACTTTCTCTTGGTTACCAACCACCTCTTCCCACCTCTCTCTCATCTGTCTCTTATCGGACTGCCCCACATTCTGCCTTTCGACCGTGGGGAGTCACCCCATATAGAGTCTTTTCACCAGCAAAGGAGTTTGCTTACCTAAGTAAATGACAAGTTTTCACCTCTTAGAGCTTTGTAAACTTGTGTACTACAGTTTAAAAATCTCCTGCAGGAGATATCACTGTAATAGTGAGGGGGCGTTCACACGGCGTATTCCAGCGAAGACCGGTATGCACCACAAAACACATTCGTTGCGGTGTTTGAATTACACGCTTGCAAGCACGCAATTTTGACACGATTACAATGTGCAATGGCCCACGCAGAAAAACGAGAGTAAAATATGCGTCGTCTGAACAATGGCACATTTTTTACATTACAGTCTACGACAAATCTACTTGGTTATTTTAGCCATATTCCGGTGCAAAATACGCACTTAAATACGAAATGTGAGCATATCCGAATAGGTAGGAGCTGGTGTGCCAATCACTACTATAGAACCACCCACAGTCTGATCAAGAAGTGCAAGGCTGAAGCTCTCTGAAAATGCATGGCCAGAAAACCCCTTTATCTGTTAACAACTGTAGGCCACAGGAGTGTGCCTTAGTGACTGGAATGCCATGAGGCAGATTTATTATACTATCTGTTAGACAGTGTAAACGTAGCCTTGCAAAGTGCTAAATTTATCATATTGTTGATAAATCTGCACGTTTAGATTGTCTAATCCAGACCTGCCCAACACTGCAGGAGACATGGAGCTGGATCACCTCAGGCCATACCTTTTTGTGGTCCAGAAATGCTTTGGCGGCCCACTTGCAGCCTGCGTGCCTAGTCTAAGTTTACACCTCCTATTAATTGGCTTACTGTATACCACTAATTGTGCCAAAATTTTGGCATATGGCATTGCACACCAATCCAAGCCCTCTTTGAAACACCCTTTCCGAGGCCAGCCCATGTCAATCAGTACTGTCTACAACTTTCCAAACACATGGCAGATTTATCAAAGTGTCTCTTAACAGTGTAAAGTAGACTAACATTTATAATGCCACATTGCATAGCGTTGATAAATCAGCGCAGGTTAGAAGTGTCTAGTCTAAGTTGTACACAATTAAGTTAGCTTACTTTCACGCCAGAAACTTGACAAAATACTGGCCATTTTTTTCCATTAGCCACGCCCACTCTCGTAACACGCCCCATTACAGCACACCCTTTGTCGGACAGGCGCAGAACACCTAACGCAACACAATAAATGGGAAAAGCTGGTTTTGGCGCAATGGACCGAATCTGGCGCACTGCTAAATCTCCCCAATTTGTGCAAATCATGGAGTAATATCTCTTTGCAATCAAAATTCGCTGCATTGATTAGACCTCACCAGATTTCTTAAAAAGCAATTGTTCCTGTATAGTTACAACTAAAAGAATCCTGCTACAAAAAGTGCAGGTAGCACTAGCCTAAGGCATGCTGGCCGAGCCTCCTGGATTGCCCCCCTCCCTGCCCTACAACATGAATGTATATATCCTTAATGGAGAGAAAGCCATTGCCAGACACTCTACAACGGAATACTTTCCTGAGACCAAAAAGATCAGGGAGCCAAAATCCCACGAGTTGGGAGACCACCGTATACAGATTATATGGCCGTCCCACCACATATACTTAATGTGCATGGCCAATTTAGGTATATGTGTTACCTGCCACTGGAGGCTAGATCCCATACACATTATAGTCAAGATCAGCAGATACTTCTGTGTAGGAGCTGCTTTAAAGGGGTTGTCTCACTACATTGATTCATCTGACCTCAGTCCTGTTTTCTTGGTTTCATCTTGAATTCAGGGGCGTGTTTACTGGCTTCCACTAGGCTGCAGTAGAAGCCAGGTCTGTAGCTATAGCAACCAGTGCTGGCAGCCTATCAGGAGAGATTGAACAGGTCTGTAGCTATAGCGACCAGAGGAGCTGATGCAGCCCATACAAGAGGGGATATCTCAGAATAGGTAGGACACTGTTAATGGACACATATTGCAAAGTAACTTGTTTTTTTTAAGAGCTTTAACATAAAAAGCAATCCTTGCAGTGAGACAACCCCTTTAACTTTGTATGGTTGATTAAGATACGCGCTTGTCTGCATCTAACAATGGCCGGCATTTGTACAAGGGTGTTTTATTGCTTGTACAATGTCTGGCCAGAGAACAAGACTACTGTGTTGTATATTTGCACAGTGTTTGCCTATCAGGAGCATACAGAATGAGCTGTACGGCAGATTACGGCTTTGTTCCATAAATGCGTGGTTATTGTTAGTGCCAATAGGGCTGATCAATGATTAACTAGTTATCTGGCCAGTGGTATAGACACCTATCAGGCTGGAATATTTACCCTAAGTCATGGGGTAAAACAATCCGATGTGGCCTGTGATGACCTAGAGCATATACCTATGTGTTCATTGCACTAGAGTCGACAGGACTTATTGACTCGGGGACGAGAAAAGGACTTCACCTCTCTGCCCTCGAAGGAGCTGTGACAGTACACAAAGCACTAGGTGCGGTGGGGCAGCTTACCACCTGGGCCCAAGGAAAAGTGCAGATAATCCAGCATTCAATACATGTATTACTTCTACAGCCAATTCAAACAGAACCATACACAGTAGAAGGCGCAGACCATCTTACCATTCACATGAAAGGTTGCCACAGACCCCAGTTACTAACGTCGCCGACCATGAGCACAAACATTGTGGGCAAACCTTTATTTATTCATCAAGGCTAAAGGTAAAAAAAACAAAAGCATTTCTGGATAAACCGTGCCACTAAGGTTCAGAGTGCCAGCGTCTGCTGACTCACGAAGACCTTCCCTTCTTAAAGCGACACCAGCAGGTCTGGCTTCTCTAAATCCCTGCAATCACAGAAAAATAGCCAAGGTCACCGCAGGGGAAAACGCAATATTCCATGCTGAACACTCAAGTGAATGGCCATTTCTGTAATGCATGGACGTACAAGGTCTACCAGAGCTTGACCAACTCATGGAAAACAACCCCATTTAGGGTATGTCATTTCGTTACGCATTTCGCGTTGTATTTGGGCTCCAATACGAGCGAGATGTGCGCCAAAATTACGGTAATCCACAGTTCTCATAGAGAACTATGGATTACGCCTCCTCTCCCCACTCGTACAATACGATCGTATTGTATTCACGGGGAGATAAGTGACATGTCAATTATTCCTGCAGTCATCTTAATGTAACGGACTCAGCTAGAAATAGTAGCGCTGGCATGCCAATCACTGCTGTAGACCCGTCCACAGCCCAACCAGAAAGTGTGAATCTGAAGCTGGCTGTAACGCTGTGAAACTGCATAGTGCGAAAAACCCTTTAAGAAAGTGGCTGCAATAATTCGTATCATATCAGTTTGGGCCAAAACGTTGAGAACGGCAATTACAAAGCACATTTAAATGGTAATGTGTCATCAGAAAATTACCTATTGTTCAACTCACGTTTTTATGGTAAACACATTTAAGAATTTCTGGTTGTGTTTTTTTTTTTTAATTCCTAAATCACTATCAATCTATCAGTTTTTTTTTTTTAAATGACAATCCTGCAGTTTTCACTTTGGCCACTAGGCCCTAATAGTCTGACACTTCCTGTTCTGTAGAGAAAGCTTTCAGAAGTCTCCTCATTATCAGCACAGACAGGATTACAGCAATGTGAATAGATAACACAGGATTCACCATTCACAATAGGAGTCACAGTTCCCCATCCCTGCACAGTCATTTCTTACCAGGACACAACACATGCCTAGAAACCTCTCCTACAGAAGACAATGGGTCTGCTTTTAATCACAGGCTCCTATGGCCATGAAGTTGCTGTAAAGCATCACTCTAAATACTGTTAAAAGCAGCGGAGGCAAAATGGCTGCCACTATAATTATATACAGGCAACAGAATTTTAAAAAATCTACATAAAGAAAATAAAAAATGGCTACGGAGAAAAGAATATGTATTAGTATTTGGTGTTCATTAGTACATAACAAAAAAAAAAAAATGGCGACAGATTCCCTTTAAGGAAATCGCGCCAGCAGAGATGAGTACCTACCACACATCAAATGTATTATGTGCTACACACATTTCAAGGGATATCCCCACCACATTGGATTAGCTTTAAAGGGAATCTGTCGCCATTTTTTTTTCCCCTTATTAAATCAAGCCCTCGATCCCAGAGGCGTAACTTGAAGCTCCAGGGCCATAGGGCAAAAAGTGAAATGGCCCCCCCAGCTACCATGTGCTACTTACAATGCTGGTATCTCCTAATGTGGCAGAAGGGCTTTTGGGCCCCCTCAGGCTGCAGGGCCCGGTAGCGACTGCTACCTCTGCACCCCCTGTAGCTACGTCCCTGCCTGATCCATATTCTTTTCCTCTCAGTCGTTTTTATTTCCTGATTGTAGATATCTCCAATCGGCCGTCTATATATGATTGTGGGGAAGACATTCTTGCTTGCACTGCTTTAACAGCAGTCAGAGAGATACTTTACAGCAGCTTCATGCACATAGGATTCTTAAGACAGATTCTGTCCCATAGACTTGTATAGGAGAGTTTTCACTGTGCAGGGAGGGAGAGAGGGAGCTGTGACATCTCCTCTTGTGACTGGTGGATTCTGTGTTATCTGTACACATTGGTGTCTCCTTTCAGTTTGACCCTGCTGTTACTGATAATGAGCAGACTGCTGAAAAGCTCTCTAAACAGAACAGGAAAGTGTCAGACATTATTAGGCCTAGTGGCCAAAGTGAAAACTGCAGGACTTAAGAATTATTACAAAAATACTGAAAGTGATATGGAAAATTACAAAAAACACAACCAAAAATTCCTAAAAAATGCGTTTAACATAAAAATGTGAGTTAAACAATAAGTCATTTTTTGATGACACATTCCCTTTAAACATGTAGACAAATGTAAGGAATATTACAAAATGCACAGCTGTTTTGATTTTGCCTACCTCTTCTGCTCTCTGCTCTATAGTGTAGCAGCCCTGGCCTGAATGGTGACCTACCTCCCTGCTGTGTCTTAGCAGCACAGGAACTAGTTTATCGAGGTTACTGACAAGTTTTAACCATTTAGAGCTCTGTAGACTTCTGCTTTTAAAATGTCTCCATCACCATTGTCCCTCTAACAGGCTCAGCTAAGAACAGCAGAGTTCAAATGTCAGTCATTCCTGTAGAAACACCCACATCCCTTTAACGCCACACTTTTAAAATTGGTCACGGAAGGGAGAAAAGTTTATTCTTTACTGCCACTGTAAGTGAATTAAAAGACCCCTCACTAGGTCATGATTAAGGGGAAGAAGATCTGCAATGTTCTCTGGAGAGGCCCATGTACCAGTTACTCCAAAAAGTGGGGCGATAATGATGTGGTATGAACGGGTGAACAAGAAATCATAAAAATAACACAAGGAAAAAAAAAAATCAAAAAGAACTGCAAATTTCTCAACTATGATTAGTTTTCATGACTTTAGAATAAGAAAGTTCTAAGCAAACATGGCAGACGTGGAGGACAGGATAATAATCACAGGAGGATTGGATCTTATACCATAGGACCTGGGGTGTCAAACTGCCGGCCCTCCAGCTGTTGGGAAACTACAACTCCCATCATGCCCACTGTTATAGATTATACAAATGCATGATGGGAGTTGTAGTTTCCCAACAGCTGGAGGGCCGGCAGTTTGACACCTGTGCCATAGGTAGAATAGCCAATATGGTGCTCAGTGGAAAGACCATAGGTCATAGAAATGACAGTATTAAATCCATAGCACTCGAGAAGGAAATTGCTTAAAAATTACCAGAATTTTTTTAATCAGCGCCTGGTAAAAATCTTACCAAAAAAATGCTCCACACAGGACTATTAACCTCTTCAGTTCGTAGCACAGCCTCCTCGGCCACGCATTAATCATTAGGGCATGATTGAAGGGGACACTGCTTTGATCGGGTCACCAGGTTTCTTAGTGCACCCACTGTAGATAGCGGCAAGAACCTAGTAAAGACTCCAGGGCTGTCTGCTCAGGAAGCCCACTATTAGGGGGGGGAACACCAAGTATTAACCCCAACAACAGCCCGTGTCATAGGGAAAGAGAGGATAATCTAATACAATATTCCTGTATGCAAAATAGCTATACCATAAATTATCCTTTAGTAGGATTAAAAAAAATAAGTCTACAAAAATTTTTTTATTTAAAAAACACATTTTTGTGCATACACTAAATATTTAAAAAAAAAAAAAAACACACATACGGTACCCAAAACACTGATAACGTGAAGAATTTAGGTAATGAATTGTTTCAGCAGGTAGCAGTATTAAGAAAAAATAAAACCAGTGCCGTGTAGATGTAGCCTTATGCTGCAGAGTGCTCTCAGTCCTACACAGAGCACTTTCTACGCCTAATCTGCAGTACTGGATTACTGCAACTTTAAAAGGGAAAGTGTCATCAAAAAATGACTTCTTGTTTTTATGTTAAACACATCTTTTAAGATTTTTTTTTCCCTTGTCACTTTCAATATTTTTTAATAATTCTTAAGTCCTGCAGTTTTCACTTTGGCCACTAACCCTAATAATAGTCTGACATTTCCTGTTCTGTAGAGATATTTTCAGTAGTCTACTCGCTATCAGCACAGGCAGGATCAAACTGAAAGAAAACATCAATGTGTATAGATAACACAGGATCCACCAGTCAAACAAAGGAGATATTGACAGTTCACCCTACCCCCCTCCCTTCCCACCGACTTCTTCCCAGGTCACAGATAGTGACTAGAAAACTCTACTATAGTAAATGTGACCATGTCAGTCTTAAGTCTCCTATGTGCATGAAGCTGCTGTAAAGTATCTCTCTGACTGCTGTTAAAGCAGTGCAAGCAAGAATGTCGTCCCCACAATCATATACAGACGACTGAATTGAGAAATCTACAATCAGAAAATAAAAACTGCTAAGAAGAAAAGAATATGGATCAGAGGCTTGAGTTAATAAAAAAATAAATAATTGCCGACAGATTCCCTTTAAAAGGAGTCACTCACTAAAAGCAAACCCACCATGGGAAGCCCCTGATGAGCCTATAGGGATGGTGGGCTTGGGGCTGCTTTCTATGCCTTTAAGGGTATGTTCACACGGCGTATTGCGGCGCTTACTGTATGCGCCGCAATACGCCGGGTGTTTTGGAGCCGGCCCCATTTACATGCATTGTCTGTGCCGTGTAAGCGCCGCGAACTGACATGTCGCTTCTCTCCCCTGGCATACAATATAATGGTATCGTATGCCGGGGGAGACGAGGAAACTCCTAGTTCTCTATGAGAGCTATGAATTACCGTACTTGCGGCGCGCTTTTCGCATGTACTAGAGCGCAAATACGCGCCGTGTGAACCTACCCTTAGGTGAAAGGCAGAGAAAAAGGGACGAAAGGACGAGGCAGAATGCAGAAGTCATGTACAAGATCTGTAGAATTAACCTCCAGTCCGACAATGTACCCCACACTGGAAAAGGAACCACTGTACTATGCTGGCAAGGGCAACAAGTGCTTGCCTAATAAGTCGACCATTTTGAAAGACATTGCCAGAAGTTGAAAATAACCTGACTCTGAGATGTAGAGTACGGCTTCATGACAACCTATATTCACATTATTGCCAGAAGGCGTGCATGGGGGGGGGGGATGTTTTAGGTAGCAACAGACTGGTAGACTATGGGCACTGGTGGGACTGTGCCAGAGATATGTAAGCACTTTTCAGGATTGAAGTATAAGCAATGGCATATTAGGGCGCGTTCACATGGCATCGGACAAATGCCGGCCGGTATTTGTCCTGTTTTGCGGCCGTCCCCACGGCCGCGGGGGGGACGGCTTTTCTCCGCGATGAGCGGAGAAGAGCCCTCCCCCTCCCATTGAGAAGCACACATTCCGTCCGGTTTTCGGACGGAAGATTGTGCTTGCTCAATGTTTTGCCGCCGGAGCGCTGGCAGCAAAACCGCCGGGCGGAAAACCCGTGCAGTGGGGACTGCTGCACGGGTTTTCCATAGAGCACAATTGTGCTCATTTTCAGCCGGTTTTTCAGGCGGTCTGAAAAACCGCAAACCGGCTGAAAACCCGTGCCGTGGGGACATGGCCTTATACTGGTTTTACTACACAGTTACCTCTCCTGACCACAGGAAGTACCAGGCATTGCAGGGCAGTGGGTGTCAGGATAGACTGGGTGCAGATCCTAGGGATATAGCAGAAGTGTTATGGCCCATATTGAAGGTCTCGGACACCTCCGTCATTAAATGGTTAAATGCAAACAAAACTGTATATCTGACATTCTCTACAGTAATGTCTGGTGAGCGAGCATGAGATATTTGCACTAGTAATGTACACAAGTGAAACCTGCGGCTTTCATCTCAAATATTTGTTTTGTCACTGAAATGATACAATGCACTTGCCCTTTTTCTGAAAGAAGGTACAAGAAACCTGGGTCAGTTCCGCAGTGTGTCACAGATCTGTCAGAGATTAAGCACTGAGAAAAACGGAGACAGATGAATAACTTCTAATGCTCAGTCCAGTGGTGTGAAGGGTCTGATGCTGGAGGGACACCATTATGGGGAGCGCTCACCTTCAGCTTTTTAGTTACAGTTTTTGTAGCCAAAACCAGGAATGGCTCATAATTGGAGGATAAACATTAAGGAAATAATTTATCGCTTCACCAGTTCGTGTGTTTCATTGCATTTTCAGTTTCTCTGCTCCACAAATCCAGGGGCGATTCTTCCCCTCCCAGCTGGATGTTTCTTAACTGAAGAGTTATGACATCATCCCCCCCTTCACTGTTCATGCTCGCTCCCGAGTCAGTGTGCTCTCCCCCCCCCCTCTGAGTCCACGTCACTGTCGTTCCTCTCCCTATGCAGTCTTATTTTGTAAGAGCTGTAGGTTTACATATCTCAGGTCTGTATTCAGTCTAGACAGTCCTCTATGCACAGATCTCTTCTCCTCTCACAGCTGGAGGTTTGTTACAGTTGAATCCAGTCTTCTATGAACTCATCCAGAGCAGCACAGATCTGTCTCCCTTCTATGTTTACACGCAGCAGCATTAGGCACCGAGGCACAATTCTGCTGTTTTCTGATTGTAGAAGCAGCTGCAGTGTTACTGTGGAGCTGCTGGCTGTGCAGAGTGAAATGTTGCCGCCCCTTATTCTGAGTGAGAGAGGCAGGAATGCACGCTCCTGTGAATACGACCGGGGGCCAGACAGAATGTAAATTAGTAGAGCCGTCAGCCAATGAAATGAAAGGAGGTGGAATCCGACCGGCACTGGGGAACAGTGTTTACACAAAACAAAGATAAGGCAGACTGTGAAAACAAGACAGCTTTGCAAATGACATCCAACTGCAAAGTTGCTTGTTTTCACTGTTCCCTTATTCTGACGACTATTTAATGTAATGATACAACTTTAAATCCATTCTTGGCTTTGGCTAAAAAATTGCATCTGAAAAGAGAAACGTGAGAACCCGCCCAAACACTGCATAGCAAAGTCAGATCATCAAAAAAAATGGTCCAAATTCTATGCAAGAAATACTCACCAATATAAATCCGATGTGTATATACAGTACTCACAAAAATAGGCATATTTGGCTTCTGGTTGAAGTTTCAGGATGAACATAACATTTCATGAACATTAAATGCACTAAATGAGACAATTTCTTATCTTCAGAATGAACATGTCCAACTATTCAATGTTTTAGCACTTTTTGCACAACTTGCTGATCTCTAACAAGGAGTTTAATGGCAAAATTCCCAACAGGTGTTTGATTCCTGAGACGCCCAATAAATTTAGGGGATCAATTTGAATTGGGATTTAAACAGTCCTCCTCATCATGCTGTTCACATTCTGACATCATGAGACGAAGGCAACACCTTACAATTGATCAACAGTATTCCACCATTGCGAGGCTTTAAGCAGGATGCTCTCGGATGGAAGTGACCACTGAGCTTAGAGTGTCAGAGTGTCATCAGCAGATTGCAACAGAGATGCAGAGAGACTGGAAGAGTCCCAGAAACGCAAAAAAGTGGACGTTCTTTGGATACATCACACTTCATGACCGCTTCATTGTAAACAATGCCCTGCGGAACCGAATGATGAATAACACACAACTCCAGGTATGTTTAAAGGGGTTGTCTCACTACATTGATTCATCTTACCTCAGTCCTGTTTCTTGGTTTCATTTTGAATCTAGGGGTGTGTTTACTGGCTTCTACTAGGCTGCAGTAGAAGCCAGGTCTGTAGCTATAGCAACCAGTGCTGGCAACCTATCAGGAGAGATCAAACAGGTCTGTAGCTATAGCGACCTGAGTAGCTGATGCAGCCCATACAAGAGGGGATATCAAGGAAAAGGTAGGACACTTAATGGACACATATTACAAAGTGACTTGTTTTTGCAAGATCTTTAACATAAAAAGCAATCCTTGTAGTGAGACAACCCCTTTAAGGGAGGTGAGAGGCAACCAAGTGTCACATCAGACCATTCATAATCATTTACATCACACACAAGAAAAAAAATTATACACACACAAAGGGTATGTAAAGCACATTATTGCATTTACGGTATATGTAATCTTGTGGCGCTAAAATATGTAAAACATTGATTTTTTTGCAGAAAAAGCTAGATATCATTTTTATCGGCAAAATCCGTAAAATAACGTATTTTTAGCGACAAAAGCTAAATACTTTATTAGCGACAAAATCCGTAAGAAAAGCAGATTCTTAGCGGCAAAAGCAAGATAACATTATTACGAACGGTACGAACGAGGACAATCGGACACTTGTGTGCAGAATTGATTAGGTAAAATTTGTGGTAATACCCACTATAGGTGGGACTTTAACTTCCTGGGTGGGTTTTTATTGAAAAAAAGCTGCAAAAAAACATCCGACACTTTACATCGAATCGAATAATACATTTTCTGCCCGGCTCTGGCGTTTTTTGCAAAAGACGACCAGGAAAAAAAAAAACGTTCAGTGGAGCCAACAGGACAATTTAACTATAGAAGTTTATGGGAGTTGTTTCGAGTCATTTTTTTCAGCATTTTCCAAAAAAAACAGACGTTTTTCTGTGCAGTGGAGACATAGCCTAACTCGATAGTATATCGCAATTTCTCGCTCTCTCTACATACTTTGTAACTAGAATGGGCATTTGACATTCATGACCCTGAGACAGATGGGATTTTTTTTTACTCCATTTCTCGCTCTCACACAGTGATCTATCCTGCAGATTCTTACACCTCTGACCTCTACAGATCTGCACAAGTGATTTACGTGGGACTGCATATTTGAATCACAAAAGTGATTTGCATGGGACTGCATAGTACAGCTGTGGGACTGCACAGTACAGCTGTGTTCTCTGATTTGCGTGGAACTGCACATCTCAGTCACAAAAGTGATCTATGCGGGACTGCACAGTACAGCTGTGTTCCCTCCTTGTATGTAATTTGTGTGGGACTGCACATCTTACATGAGACTGCTGTGTACAGCTCTGTTCTCTGTTTCTGATTTACGCGGGACTGCAGATCTGTGTCGCAAAATAGTTTTACGTGGGACTGCACAGTACAGCGGTGTTCTCTCTGTATGTAATTTGCATGTGACTGTGTACAGCCGAGTTTCTGATTTACGCGGGACTGCATATGAGGCACAAAAGTGATTTTCACGAGACTGCACATCTGTGTTGCAAAGTTGTTTTGTAGTGTCTCTCGCTCTCTCTTTCCCCCGTCCGTGCACGCTGCTGCTTGTACATGCTGTCCACGCTCCTGTCTGCGACCTCATCACTGCATCGACATACTCCGCGCGCTCCCGTCCGCAACCTGGGCGGTACATGCCGCTCAGCCGACATCCAGTAGTACATATAGCTGGGTATAACCCGACCTTGGCTCAAACATGGTTGCCAAGCACAAATAAGGCTATGTTCACACAGCTTAATTGCTGGACGTATTTCGCCCCGCAATTACGCCGTGTGTACGGGGGCGGGGCAGCTCGCCGGCCCCATAGACATTCATCGTTCACGGCGCATATACGCTGTGAATAATTGACATGTCACTTCTCTCCCGGCTCGCCGTATTGTGTGAGCAGAGAGAAGAGACGTAATCCATAGTTCTCTGAGAACTGTAGATTATCGTAATGACTGGGACGTATCTCGTCCCGTATTTCGCACAGTACGGCGCAAATTACGGGCTGAAATATGTCCCAGAATAAGCCGTGTGAACATGACCTAAAGCAGCGCGTTCTATTAAACCATAGCACTTTGCTAATGGTAACCAAGGACGGTCCCCTCATTTTAAACTATGATCTTTGTAGTGGGACAACCCCTTTAAGTCAGAGTCCAGTAAAAAGGTGATGTAATGTGCATACTTGTTATTGGTAGCAAATGGATTTGCAATCATAAATTTAAAAGGAAAAAAAAAAACACCCCACACTTCTGATATTGGAGTGCACGCTCCAAGCTAGCTGGTGGGCAGGAGGAAGCGTCAGACCTAGAAAATAACTGGTTTATATTCTAAACTGGAGTTTTACAGGGGATATTTTGTATCATAAAAATTTTTTGGGGTTTGGTGCATTTTTGATCACTTGATCTGTTATGTGTATATTTATTATGCATCTTTCCAATTTACTGTTTGTTAACTTTGGGTGAGAGATGTGTCGCCAATATTTGTACTGGGGGGTATTTTGTGTTTTTAAATGTTTTTAAGGTTGTTTCAGTTGTGACAGCTGAATTTTTTGTATTTATAATGTATTTTTTGGAATAAAAATCTTTATTTGGTAATTATTGGAGAGTCATTATACTTCATATTGGTACATGTTGTTTATGGTATGGTGACTTAGGCCGTGTTCACACGGCTTATTCCCGACGGATTTGTGAGCCGTATTGAGCGCACAAATCCGCCGTGAATAAGGGGCGGGGCCGGAGCGCGGCGGGGGCGCCGCTCCCGGCCCCATAGACTGTCATTATCTACGCGCGTACCGCGCCTTAAATAATGTGCATGTCACTTTCTCCCCCCGCGGCGGATTCGCCGCGCCGGGAGCAGTGACTGAAACCACTGTTCTCTCTGAGAGCAGTGGATTACCGTAATGACTCCGACGGATTGGCGCCGTACTGCAGAGCAAATCCGGCGCCAATCCGCGGCAAAATAAGCCGTGTGAACGAGGCCTTATACTCATGTTTAGACCAGTTTTTGAATTGGTATGATATTTTGTATCAATCTGCTTTGCTTTTAACCCAGTGGTTTGTGACTAGCCCAGTATAAGGAAACAACCTTGGCGCTTGCCCTGGGCCCTCATCTAAGCAGCGGTGGATTTCACCACCGGTGAAGCAAGAGCGTCTGAGACGCCACAGAACAGAGCACATAATGAACCCAAGGCAACTTCACCACAAATACCTCAACAACAAAGTGCGCACTCCACACGATTGTAATGATGAGCCCTGCAGACGGCTGTAACCACTCTGCGGAGGATGCCAGGCGGGCTGCCTCCTACTGACGCACTTTTATTGTGTCACTGACAATAGCATGAAACCGGAGCAGTAAAACGTGGAGGAGCAGCAGATTAGAGAGGCGCTGAGCCCCGTCCAGGAGCATTAACCCCTCAGACTCCACAGAGGTGAAAGCTACAAAAAGAAGCAAAGCATCTGCTGAAATCCGGAATCAGCTTAAAACAACTGGAAGCCGGACAACTCGTCCAAGAGGAGCCGGCAAAGGAGATAGCATCAAACGGCATTCTGGGAGAAGGCAAATGTGCCGCCAAATGCTTTGTTGTCCAGAACAGAAAGAGACTCCGGACTATAAAACAAATTCAACACACAAATAAAATGTTTATAGCTATGTACACACATTGCCTCACTCCCTCTCACTGCTTAGGGTAAGTTCACACGGCTTATTTTGGGACGCATTTCACCACATATTGTGAGCGTACTGCGCTCTAAGGCCTCGTTCACATGGCTTATTTGTCCGCGGATTGGCGCCGTACTCCGCGCCGGATTTGCGCTGCAGTACGGCGCCAATCCGTCGGAGTAATTACGGTAATCCACTGCTCTCATAGAAAACAGTGGATTCCGTCGCTCCTCCCCTCTCGGCGAATCCGCCGCGGGGGAGAAAGTGACATGCACATTATTTACGGCGATACGTCCTAGATAATGACAGTCTATGGTGCCGGGAGCAGCGCCCCCGCCGCGCTCCGCCCCGCCCCTTATTCACGCCGGATTTGCGAGCGCAATCCGGCTCACAAATCCGTCGGGAATAAGCCGTGTGAACACGGCCTAATACGAGCGAAATGCGTCCAATCATTATGGTAATCCACAGCTCTCATAGAGAACTACAGATTACGCCTTCTCTCCCCGCTCATACAAGACGATCGTATTGTACGCGTGGGGAGATAATTGACATGTCCTTTATTCAGCACCGTGAGTAATGACAATCTATAGGGTCAGCGAGCTGCTGGCCCCCCCGCGCCGCGGGCTCCCACACACCCGGCGTAATTGCGGGGCGTACTGTACGCCCCGCAATTACACCGTGTGAACATAACCTTACGCAACGGTCACAATAATGGCACCTGATCAGCATATTTACTGGCAAGGAGGGCAGCAAAAAAGCCACTTCTCTCCAGAAAAAACATCAGGGACAGACTGATATTCTGCCAAAGTTACAGGGAGTGGACTGCTGAGGACTGGGGTAACGTCAATTTCTCAGATGAATCCCCTTTCCGAAGGGTTGGAACATCTGGAAAACAGCTTGTTCGGAGAAGACAAGGTGAGCGATACCACCAAAGTCTTGTCTCATGCCAACTGTAAGCATCCAGAAACCATTCATTGTGGGTTGCTTCTCAGCCCAAGGAATCGGCTCCTAACATCTTGCCTAAAAACACATCCATGAATAAAGAATGGTACCAGAATGTCCTCCAAGAGCAACTTCTCCCAACCGTCCAAGAGCAGTTTGGTGATCAACAATGCCTTTTCCAGCATGATGGAGCACCTTGCCATAAAGCAAAGGTGATAACTAAAGGGGCTCAGGGAAAAAAAACAAAAATTTTGGGATCCATGGCCTGGAAACCCCCCAGACTTAATCCCATTGGGAGAACTTGTGGGTCAATCAAAAGAGACGGTGGACAAACAAAAACCAAAAAAATTTTGTGACAAAATGCAAGCATTGATTCTGCAAGAATGGACGGCAAATAAAGTCAGGAATTTGGTCCAGAATTGGGATTGAGAGCATGCCGGGGAGAATTGCAGAGGTCCTGAAGAAGAAGGGTCAACACTGCAAATATTGACTTTGCTGCATTAAACTCATTCTGACAATAAAAGCTTTTGTTAATCAAATATGATTGCACTTGTATTTCTGTATGTGATAAAAACATCTGACAAATACACATAAAAACCAGAGGGCAACAGATCATTTTGAAAAAAATAATATTGTTGGCATTCCAAACTTTTGGCCATGACTGTACTATACAGTGGCGTCAGTCACAGGTCTGAATGTACATGTATACGTGTTATTTAGCAGTATACAGGCGTGAGTGATGCCAAAAGACCCATGTCAGTACCTTATGGATATGCGTCACAAATTCAAGTGATTCCCAATGTACTCAGCAAGTGGACACCACAAAATGGGACGTGAACAGCATGGGTAAAATTTACTTATCACATTTTCGTCAGATTCTATCACTGAAAACGCGTCGGACAACACTATTTGCAATGCGTATTTCATGTGGCTCAAGGTTGATTTTTTTTTTTCCCCAGCAGAAAACGAGTCTTATTCATCTCTGGAATTTTGGATCCAGGTCCAAAGCGACATACAAATATTTTCCGCGTTTTACTCTAGGTTTTTAGCCATCCCCACTGACCTTTAGAGTACATTTTACACGGGGAATACAATACATTTTTTACGTTTAAAAACAGACCAACAAAAACTTGCGTTGTATGAAGTCCAGGGTGTATTTTCTACTAAAGTTAATGGGGATGGTTTAAATTTCGGTTTTTAGAACCCAGAATTTTCCAACATAGATTCTGGGCCCCAAAAAACCTTCGAGTAATACTAAGGGTTTTTCCACACAATTTTCTGTGGCACAAAAGGAACCCTAATCCTGCCCGCGCCATCCCAAATTCACAAAAAAATCCCCCCTTTCACAATACAAACAACACATGCCCCGAAAAAGATTGAAGAAGAAAAAAAATTTACTATCCAAAAGGGGGGAAGTCCCCACAGACTTAAAAAGGGGGTTTTTCCACAATCTCTTTTCATACCTCCGTTTCCCGCCTTCAGTCTGTGTGCTCAAAGCAGGGGTTTGGAGTCGGCAAGCCAAAGCCCCGTTATCGACTTCCCCAATATTCCCCCCCAAACCCTCCCAAATGCCCTCATACAAAGCGCATGGTTTTAAATGGGGAAACTTTAAATGTAAATAAAAGGGTTTAAAACAGGTGTTTATCACCTTATGGATACAATAATCAAGCTATTTTAAGGGTAGAACAGACACTGACAAGCAAAAGGGTTTAAAAATTGGTTTTTGATCTTTTGAAACCTTGTGGGGTAGAGTTGAAGAAAAAAACTGCATTTTTATCCAAGTCCCCCGTCTGCAAACCCAAAATTGGGGAAAGTGTAGAAAAAGACCTGGGATCAATTTTGGTCAAGATATGCTGAATCGATCCAGAGCCCAAAGGTTCAGGCATTTTTGAAAAAACCAAAAAGGGGGATTTCCCAAATACTAACAAAATAAAAAAAATTAAAATTTTGATTTTTAGGAACAAAAAAAGTAACAATGCAGTTAAGGAAAGAATCTTCAGAACTAAGCAGGATTGCTAAATACTTGCAAGCCAAATTTATCTATAAGATAGGTAAGATGACTGTATATAAAATGACAGTAGTCTCATGTACAAAGCTATAGTAGATCGAGAGATATGGAGCCTGAAAGTCACAAGTTCAAAACATTGTTACCATTTTGCTTGTCAGTGTAAAATATATTTATTGGATTTTGACTTTAGAACACAAAAAAATTGAAAATATGTAAAACACTGCAGGAACATTTGTGAGTCTCTGAATTTGTTCTGAGAAATAGTATCGCCTCCATCAGATTCCTGCATACATGACCTCACATCTGATCTCATTATTTCCAGGCTAGAGAACGGCCTCTCTACACTAACTTAGGTTTGGGGCAAACAGTGACCACAGGGGCAACATCTCTAACAATGTCAAGGTATAAAGGAATTGCCTCAGCCACAGTCAGTTTTGATGAATGGTTGAACTCTTCTACTTCTTTGAAAACAGGTGAAAAATTTTGCTCTAATCTGTTTGCCATGGGAGCGGGATCTTTTCCCCTGGGGCAGCGCTTTGCCTGCTCCATGTCCTCAATTCCACTCCTCATGTGATGAGGCTGAAGATATGGGAGCAGTAGCACTGGCCGGACCCAATTGCTCTTGCTCTTCTCACTGCATTGAACTACCTGGCCCAACTTATTATATAATTTTGGGAGTCGGTCCATTTTATTTCGACTCCAACTCCTGCAAAATAGGCACCAACTATGACCTCACAGCCCTGCTCAAAAGGCTGCATGTGTGATTTGTTTGAACTGCATATCATGTGACCCAGCAGGCTGACATCACCATGCCTTTCCTCTCTCTGGCCAAAGAAAGGTCTGTTTATGTAGAGAGTTATGAGTCGCTACAATGTAGCTCAAAGGTAAAGTTTTTGCCTCACAGCACAAGGGTCTTAGGTTCAAATCCCTGCAGGAACCAAACCTGTGGATTTTTTTCTCTTCATCAATTTACAAAACTGATTTCGTTTTTTTTTTTTAAATGTATCTGCACTGTTTGACTAATTACTAAGTAATACAGAGGACGGGAGTACAATGACGGCACCTGTCGTTTGAACACTCAGTAGCTGCCTGAGAGGAGAGGGGATGTCTGAGCATGTGCGACCAGGACTGAGAAGCTCTCAGCCCTGGTCGTATCCCCTGGAGACGAGCTGTAAACAATGGATCACTAAAGGAGCAGCTAAGACAAAAACGGTGCAGAACTTTTAAAATTTATGAATGGTGAAAATGTTTATTATTTAATTTGCAAACTTCCCACGTCAATTTTACTTTGTGGCAAAACCCCTTTAAGTAACAACAGTAGTCCAGTTTAAGATAAATCCATCTGTTTTATTCCCTGGAACAGCACCACACCTGCCCATGTATTGCAGCTCAGTGCAACTGACGTCTAACCCCTTCAGGACCAGTCCATTTTCATTTCCGGTCTTCATATGAAGGCTTGTTTGTTGTGGCACAAGATGTACTTTTTTTTTTTTTTTTCGCGCAAGAGCCATTACCATATAATGAACTGTAGAACCAGAAGAGGAATTAGGGGAAGAGAGAAATAAAATAAATAAAAACACAACACTCAACTTTTTGGGGGCATTTGGTTTTACAGAGTTCGCCTTTGTGACCTAGTCGACATCTTCATTATGTCATTCAATACAATCCTGGCGATCCCAAATCGACAGTTTTCACTATGTTTTACTACTTAAAAAAAGTTATTGGTCTCAGAAAATGGAGATTCCTAGCAAATGAAGGAAAACAATTTTTTTTTTTTCCCCCACCATAGGACCCAAGTGATGGCTCATTCTTTGCAGGGTTAGGTATACATTTTTTTTGGTACCAATTTGAAGTATATGCAACATTTTGATCACTATAATGTTTTTTTTCAGGAAATAGGATGACAAAAAAAAAAAATAAAAAGAAGGGGGGGGGGGGACTCCACCACAATTCTAACATTTAGGGTATGTTTACACGGGCAAATTTCTGCGTGTATTTGCGCTCTTATACGGGCGAGATGGGCGCCAAAATTACGGTAATCCACTGTAATCCAATGGATTACGCCTCCTCTGTCCGCTCGTACAATACGATCGTATTATACTCGCGGGGAGATAAGTGACATGTCAATTACTTGCAGCGAATACGCGCCGCTAGTAAAGGATTTCAATGGGGCCGGCCCCCCCCCCCCGCACCGCGTGGTTGCGCGTGTGTTAGCTCGACTCCCAAAGCACCCAGCGTAATTGCGGCCCTACTGTACGTGCCGCAATTACGCCGTGTGAACATAGCCTTAGGGTTTGGGTTTTTTTTACAATGTTCATTGCGCAGGACAAATAACAGGATAGTGTGCTAAATCAGACTTATGGATGTGGCAATTCCAGTTGAAAAAAATAAAAATTACATAGAAGTGTAAAAAAAAAACAAAAAAAAAAAAACATTTGCATATGATTAATGGGAAAAGGGATTAGAACAGGAGATTGCTTGCATTAGATACTGCATTACTTATGTTCTGCAGTATATAGGCATTTAATTGATCTCCTATTACACCCTGCAATAGGTCCTTTGCCATAGTACAATCATGGAAAACCTTGAGGCCTTCATTAGGCCCTGGCTGCTATGACAACTAAACTGCTCCCCAGATAAAATAGAAAAGTGATCAGCATCACTACCTTGTTAATAATAGATGCGTCGTCTCTAACCCCCAAATCAGAGGGGTTACCATTTAAATTTTATATAAAAATATTATTATATATATATAATATTATATATATTTTATATATAACTATATATATATATATATATAAGAAAAGGCATCCAATGGGTTGGAAAATGAAAAAAACCCTTCGTTAATTCCCCATAAATAGCACTCAAAATTAGATGCGAGGTTTCGACCCAACTAGGTCTTTATCCAGCAGGTTGGATTGAAACGTTGCACGTAATTTTTGGGGTGTTATTTATGGAGGAATAAAGAAGGTTTCTTCACTTTTTTCAAACCGCTGGAATGCCGTTTTTTTTATATATATATTGAACTGAACCTCGTGATCTCATTGCAGGGGGACAATCGGGTGGTGGAAGGGAGCAGTGGAGCCCTCTCAACTGTTTAGATGCTGCAGGCACGTTGGCTGCGGCATCTAGGTAGTTAAATGGCCAAGATTGGAGAGATCTAAACTCCCAGCATCTGACAGCAGGCAACCACTGGGTATAGAGCGGTTCAGCATACACCCTGCACAGCAAAATGATGTGTAAAAAAAAATAAAAATAAAAGTTAAAAATTCGCCATTTCTGTGAAGGGGTTGAGGGGCTAGACTTCAATCCCAAGCCATGCCCGTGGACACATATTGCACGGTTTTAAAACAAAACCGCCCATATTTATAATCCTGTATAACCGCCCTAGGCGATGTTCACACGGTATCATTTCTATGCATTTCTGTTGCATGCTGCATGTAGAAAATTGTAGAGCATTTACCATGGGACTAATCCGCATCCTAAAACACGGCACAGACCGCATCAAGAAGAAAGTGAAATACATGGAAGAAATCTGAGGAGCTTCCTGCAGGAGACTCCTTGCTAAATTTTTATAAGCGCTCCATTCACATGAGCAGGACTTGCAGAAGTCTATGCATGTTCAGGTGCAACGAACAGATTCCCAGCTGCAGAAATCTTCACAACAAATCTGCTGCAATGTTCTGAATCTGCCCAAAAACCCCTAATGTACACAAATGAAGAAGAAAATCCTTCAATTCAGTTATCACAAGGTCAATAAGCAAAAGTATATAAAAAGTATAGATAAAGCTTCCCTGTAACAGTAATGTCTAGACATGACAAAGCTATATGGCTAATCTCACTACGTAGCAAGATTAATTGGACTGACCTTGGCATTCTAGCTCAAATCACAAGGAGGATTTCGAAAACTAATACTAGATGTAGTGATCAGGAAAGCCTGTCCCAAATCATTGGAGGGGGCTTCCCAAATCTTACAAGACAACGGAAATATATGGCTCCTGTACAGCGCAGAATGTGATATTTAACCCCTTAAGCCGAACGCCTGAAAAGTAGTTAATGACCAGAACGTTTTTTTTTTAGTTTTTGCCTCCTCGCGTTTCAACAGTTGTAACTTTTTTATTTTTTCAATGACGCAGTTGGATGAGGCCTCGTTTTATTCGAGACAAGTTGTACTTTATGGGGGAATAGTTTAAGTTCACTTATTTAAAAAAAAAAAAAAAAAAAAAAAAAAAGTTTTTTTTATTTTTTTTTTTACACCATTCACATTTCACACTTAATTTGTTAGATTAATTCTACAGGTTATTTATGGTCGTGTGGATACCTAATATGCGTAGTTTTTTTTTGCGTGTGTAATATATGCACAATTATTTTTTATTTAATTTTTTTATTATTTATTTTTTATTATTTTTTATTCATTTTTTTACACTTTGTTTTTTGGGGGGTTTTTTTACTTTTTTTTTTTAAATCGCCTGAAGGGAGAACTGTTTTACATTTTTTTTATTTTTTTTTTTTTAATTAATGTATTAGCATATTCATAACTGCTAATACATTATAATCTGTTTCAGTCTGACACAGGCAGTGATCACGAGAGCACACAGTCTGTCCTGGTCACTGGCTTCATACACAGACAGCTCTGGGCTACTCTAGGTCCTCAGGGCTGACAGTGCAGCCGTTCCCCGGGCTCTGTCGGGTCACCGGGTGTTCCGATCACCCGACAGAGCATGGAAACCCTTTGCGCTGCGGTGACGATCTGCCGAAATCAAAGGGTTAAAGCACCAGGGTGCGGGGGTTTCCCCCGCTACCCGGTGCTCACAGGGTATGCTTTGGGATCAGGGCTTTGTAGTACAATCCCGATCCCAGTGCAGCTGTGGCACCCGGGCGCCGCAAATTCAATAACTGCAGCAACGCCAAAAGACGTCGCTGCAGACAAACGACCTGAAATGCCCGCCGTCAAAAGACGGTGGGCGGGCATTAAGGAGTTAAAGGGGTTGTCTCACTACTCGATTAATCTTACCTCAGTCCTGTTTTCTTGGGTTCATTTTTGAATTCAGTGGTGTTTACTGGCTTCTTCTGGCCTGCTGAGGACACCAGGTCTGTAGCTACAACAACCAGCACTGGCAGCCTATCAGGAGAGATCGAACAGGTCTGTAGCTATAGTGACCAGCGCTGGCAGCTTATCAGAAGAGATCAAACAGGTCTGTAGCTATAGCGACCTGAGGAGCTGATGCAGCCCATACAAGAGGGGATATCTAGGAATAGGGAGGACACAGTTAACGGACACATTTTGCAAAGTGACTTGTTTTTGCAAGATCTTTAACATAAAAAGCAATCCTTGTAGTGAGACAACCCCTTTAAGCTCTAGTGAGGTCTTAAAATCCGTAGTTATTCAATTAGCAAATAAATAGGTGGCTAAACATATAAATAAAATAATAAAAGTCCAAACACTTTCCAAATGTTTTTACTATGTATGAAAATAGAAGTATAAAGCAAAATTCAATAACAAAGGAAAAGTATTGAGATGAACTTTTGTTATTGACCAAATACTTATTTTCCACCATAATTTGCCAATAAATTCTTTCCAAATCAGACAATGAGATTTTCTGGATTTGTTTTCTCATTTTTTCTCTCATAGTTGAGGTCTACTGATGATGTCAATTACAGGCCTCTCTCATCTTTTTAAGTGGGAGAACTTGCACAATTGGTGGCTGACTAAATACTTTTTTTCCCTCACTGTAAAAGCAAGTCAATCACTTACATTTTCTAATTAATCACAAAGAAATGGATCAAAAAAAAAAAAAAACCTCGCTAGGGAGCGGCTGTCTGTCTCCAGCTGCACAGGTACAGCGACAATATAAAACATGTTCACTCAGCAAGCAGAAGTATTCTCTGGCACGGTCAAGGTATTACATTGAAGAGAGATTAGGAAAGCCAGCTCTCAGGGCTGCTCATTTTATTTTTTCAATCAACCGTGGCTGGGTCTTTTTTTTTTTTTTTCCACCCAATTTAGTTATTGTAATTTCACCAAGGTTACTGCAAATACATAAAAAAGGAAGAAGTGAAAGATAAAACAGGGCAGGAATCTACTGGCGCAGTGGTAATGCCCACACTCGCAACACAGGTCTGTAATATAAGGCCATGTTCAGACGGCTTAAATTGGGACGTATTTCGGCCCGTATTTCGCGGCGTACTGCGCTCAATACAGGGCGAGATACGTCCCAGTCATTACGGTAAGCCACAGTTCTCATAGAGAACTATGGATTCTGTCTCCTCTTCCCGCTCGGCACAATACAACGCGGGAGGGAGATAAGTGACATGACAATTACTTGTGGCGAATACGCGCCGCTAGTAATGAATGTCTATGGGGCCGGCGTGCTGCCGTCCCCCTCCCCCAGCGGGAGTCGTCGAGAGCTCCCGAAGTCCCGGTGTAATTACGCCCTGCAATTATGCCGTGTGAACTTAGCCTAAAAGGACAAAAAAAAAAATCAAAAATGGACACTGTTCATAGGGAGTTTGTTCTCTTTTTAGCCATTTTCATAATGTGAAAATATTTTTTGTGGGTATTATCTAACCAGTCATTTTTCACTAACAAAAAAATGTGGTATAGCGGCATCCAGGACAAGGGGTGTACACGACTGTATGTTCACATGGCGCTATATATATATTATATTATAATATATATATATATATTAATAGTTATCTATATTAAATATTAATATGTATAAGTAGTAATATATTGTTATATAATGATGATATTACAATTAGATTATTGTATATGAGATATGGGTATAATAAATATATAAAACATTTATACTCTTTTCTTGTCAGTTTGTTCTATAAATACTTAAATTATTATCATAATATAAACATATATATATATATATATAATATATATATATATATATTATATATATATATACTAGTTCTTTGCTAAATACTTAAAAGTCAATTTATGTATAAGATAGGTAAAAACTATGTCTATAAAATGATGGGAGTCTCATGTACAAAGCTGTAGTGGATGGGGAGATATGGAGCCTGAAAGTCAAAAGATCAAAACATTGTTACCCTTTTGCTTGTCAGTGTCTGTTCTACCTAAATAGCTTGATTATTGTATCATAAGGTGATAAACAGCCTGATGTTACCATTTTACTACAGTAAAGTTATCACTTAAACATGCGCCGTGTATGAGGGAGTGGAATGGGAGTCGGAGTTAGGGCTTGTTCACACGGCTTATTTGGATGAAGTTTTGGACGGGGTTTTCGGAGCGTTTCCTCACCCAAAACCTCGTCCAAAACGCCCCCAGTTCATTTCATGGACTCCTATGTAAAACCTCGTCGTAGTTCACACATAACGAGGTTTTTACACGCTTCTTTGGAAGCAATGAAAAAGAAGTGTCATGTCAACTCTTGAAGCGTGTTTTCGGCGCGGTTTTTGTCCTGGCTATTCATTTGTATGGGTGAAAACCTCATCCAAAACCTGATCCAACACCTCGCCGATAAAACGCCTCTAAAACCTCTTCTGAAGAAGCGTGTTTCAGGCGAGGTTTTGGGAGCGGAAACACTCTGAAAACCTCATCCAAAACCACGTCCAAATAAGCCGAGTGAACATGGCCTTCGGGAAATTCAGGAGTCGGAGCTTTGGCTTACATTTTACGCATCTAAATGTGCATGAAGCCTATCCTAAGACAGATTTCAGATTACCCTAAAAGTCAGCGTGCCCTCCTCTACCCTATTCACAGACAATCCGTTACCTAATCATAAGGCAGGGAGCCTTTGTTCTTTTGTTTGAGCGCACACTTGGCTCGCAGTAGGGGGAAGTCATACAGTTCTGTGTACGTGTTACATTTTATTGCACCAGAGCGATATCATTAAACATGAAAGAATGGATATAGGTTCATAACGCTGGAAATTTCCACTGCGTTTAGTTTGTGCGTGTCTCAAGATGCTAATACCATGGTAGAGCAAGTACGCTATAGACCTGTTCTACAGTGAATCCTAGGGAAAAATACAGGGTTCTTTATTTCTTCTACATCCGCCCATGTTGATTCATGTATTAGTCCAAAACAAAGTGCAATTAACAAATCATTAAGACAATGGGGCAGATATTCCTGCAGTTGTGCGAGTGGTAATTTACAGAAAAAAAAATAAAATATGGTGTATTCTCAGTTTATCTTATTAAAGGCTAAAAGGCAATGTCCACACAAATTCAGACCTGAAGTACCCGGCTAAAACTCTGACCTCAATAGAACATACTCATCATTCCCTCATATTTACTGTGGAAAATGTACTATTGGGGTCAATGGGGATGACTGAAAACCTAGTGCAAACCACCTGTATGTCGTTGTGGACGTAGATCCGTGTCCAAAACCCCATAGAGATTAATGGGACTTGTTTCTGACTTTAAAGCCACCTGAAATAAGACGACCATAAGGGGATTTTCACACGGCGTACTGGGGCGCGTAAAAGTGACAGGGGGGGGATGGTCCCATTCATTTCTATTATCAGCGGCGCCGCGAAGAAGTGACCTGATTGTATTGTACGCCGGGGGAGACGAGGGGTAATTCATAGTTCTCTATGAGAGCTATGAATTACCGTCATTGCGGCGCGCATTTTGCCCATATTAAAGCGCAAATATGTGGCGAAACGCGCGTCACAATTACGGCGTGTTGAGTCCATGTGAACATACGCCTTTAGATGCGTGTTTGTATCAGTCTGTCAGACCCCAAACACGCAGCTAACAAATAGTGTGATTTCCATTGCTTTTAATATGAAACCTGCTTTGGCGTTCACACGAGTGATCACAGAAGCGTCTCATTGCATCTTTCGGATCCATCTTTCTGAACCGTTCCAAGAACTGACAGGTCAATTCTTGGTCCGAAAGACGCAGCAGGAGCCCTATAATAAACTATAGGGTGAGATCCTGCTGCATCCAAACACACAGCTGCCTATTGGATATGTGATGGATCCGTTTAGGATGCAACGTTTTTGGATGAGATTTTCGGTATCCAAAAATGCAGCTTGAACGGTCCCTAAATCGACATGTAATACATGTGAAAAACTCATTGAAAACCACATCGTATGACGTGGTTTTCAATGGCAAAATCCGAGAAGTAGAATGCACTCCTCATGTGGACAGACCGAAAAGGCTGCAGGTCCCAGAAGTAGGACCACAGCTACGTGGAGAACATGGGGGGTCTCCGGACCACCATACCAATGAGCCAAAAACAACACCCGCTTGTCAGCTGACAACCCCAGGAAGAAAACAGGGGTCAACCTCTTGAATCGATCTTCCTTTGGCTACAGACCAGCTGAGACATTTGTACATACCACATTCGACACAGGTAAGAAAATGACGGGCACCACCCAAAATAACCAGAAAACCAGGGTGCAACCTGTAGTGTAATAAAGATCAATGAAAAAAAAAGAGAAAAAGAACACTGTATAAAAAAGGTGCAGACCAAAATAAGCTACATTTTTATTAAAGGGGTTTCATCACCATGCGGTTTCACTGAGTTTAAGCAGTTTTGCACTCACTCGGTCTTCTCAGGCTGTGGGTGGTTCTACAACAGTGATTAACATATTCAACGTCTAACTCGGAGAGTTCGTCTACATGACATGGTTTTACAGTCAGTCCTTACAGACCTCAATAGAAAACCGGAGAAATACTCTACACGGCTCAGATTTTCTGAGGTCGGATTTCAAAGCGGACGGCATTGTAAAAAGCTTGGAACTTGTACATTCTTCTGCCGGATTTACAGTGGGAAATGTACTGTTAGCTGGCCGATTCAGAAATCTGCCCAAATAAATGTATTCAGAAAAAGTCTTCATTTAACAGTCATTTTATGCTTAAAGCTAATTTTGAGTGAGAAAATACATAGTGAGAAAACCTTCTCTAAGGTTAGACAAACAAGTAAAAGCAATAAAAAAAACACCATAAAGTGGCACAGAGATTGAGAATCCATACTCCACCTAAAATAATAGGGGCGTAGCACTAAACAGCAACACGTACAAAAAACTCACATGCTACAATAATGGGATGATACCAATGAAGATGACAGTCTAAATAGGCTTAAAAAAAACTAAAAAAATAATTGGAAAATAAGTGGAATCTCAAAGCAAAAATCAATAATTATTTATGTAGAAATATTCCACACTACGGTCCAATAGACCAGGTCAAATCACAAATATGTAATGGAGATCAGGTAAAGAAAAATAGAACCCATAGGATGTAAGCGCATCAAGATTATTAGGTGTTCACTATATGTAGCCTCCTACTGCAGAGACAGCATCGGGGAACCCTTCAGACTGCAACCGGCCACCACTTAAAGGGAACCTGTCACATAGTTTTTGCCCCCCTTGCTGAGGGCAGCACAAGCCGGTGTCAGACCTGCTGTTTCCAGCGCTGTGTCCCTTATTCTGTAAGATGCTGTAGATTTCGTGTATTTAATGCTCAAATCTGCAGTTTTCAGCCAGAAAAGAGTCAAAGAGTCCTTCAGTGTCAATTTTTTTCAAATCCCGCCCACCTGAGGATAACCCCGCCCACCTCAACTGACAAACCTATTACTTTGAATAGGTAGAAACATGTGAATAACTGTCAGTGGGCGGGGCTAGCCTTTGGTGGGTGGAGCTAACACCTGCTCATGAATAAGATTTGAGGGGTAAATGCTCTAAAACGACAGCATCTTACAGAATAAGTGACACAGCGCTGGAAACAGCAGGTCTGACACTGGCTTGTGCTGCCCTCAGCAAGGGAGGCATAATCTATGTGACAGGTTCTCTTTAACATGAAAACATTCATTTTTTAGGTCCCCCCATTTCACACAAAGTTTTTTTTTAAATCTTTTTCAAATAATAATTAACTTCTCAATGACCAAACCAAACAAACTTTACCACAGCTACTAGATATCAGTTTTCAAATCAGGTAGTGGTTTCAAGAACTGCAAACCAAGTTGTAATTGAAAAGGTTTTTTTTATATAAGTGTAAAAAAAATAAAAAAATAAAATTATACATAAACTTCTAAATTTGTAGTGCATAAACCACCAAAAAGGTTTGCACAGCCAGGACCAGCTTCTCGGCGTTACATGTGCTCATAACTTTACACAAAGGATAATTACCCGACATTGAGTAAATCTCATCCCACGGACGTGACAAGTAGTGTTCCAGGTTAAAGTGACATGTATGCACCAATGAGCACATATCCGGGAGCACACCTACCCGACAGGATCACAAAACAAGGCCATATAATGAAATCTCTCAAATCAATGGACACTGGCTCCCGCCGAAGACTGTTCATTCCACATTCATTACAGAAACTAAATGGCACCTATAAAAGTAGCCCTAAGTTTAAGGGTAGGTTCACACGGGCAAATTCTGCGTCGCATTTGCGCTGTAATACGAGCGAAGTGCGCTATTATACCGATATTACAGTAATCCATAGTTCTCGTGGAGAACTATGGATTACGCCTCCTCTCCCCCGGGCGTACAATACGATCGTATTGTACGCCCGGGGAGATAAGTGACATGTAAGCGCCGCAAGTAATGACAGTCTATGCACCCCCCTCCCCTCCTCCCCGCATCGCGGGAGTAGGCACCAATCAGCGCAACTCCCAAAAAGCCGGTGTAATTGCGGGACGTACTGTACGCGCCACAATTACGCCGTGTGAACATAACCTAAAAAAGGAATATGTCAACATGTTTACCCCTCTAGACCATCACATCAAAATATGCTGATAATTACTATACCATAACATACTGGCCTGCAAAAATAACGCAAAATACACTAGTGCTTTCCCCTAATGTAGCGTAATCTGTGCCCGTTCCTCTGCCAAAAGTTTATAATAAAACTATATTTCACCAGCTGGCCTACACCTGTTTATGCTCCTGAAGAGCTGCTGGGGATTGTCTCCAATTTGCGGGCACTGAGAACTCTAAACAATACGGTCCTAAAACCTACATTTTTGGAAGCTTTAAAGTGCCCTCTTTAGCCACATGCAAGGTATCCAGAAAGGCAAACAACAAGTTTAATAAAGCTTAGTTTTAAAATGTTTTTGTTTTTTTAGTAAAAAGAACAAAAAATTAAAAAACATATATAAAGCATCATGGAAATTGTAACAACCCATAAAACAAAGATAATTTTCACAGCAAGGCAGAACAAATCTACTTATTTGGTACTTAAATATTCATACCGACATGCAGAATTAAACAGTATGGAGGATGGAAGATGACAAAAAAAAATGGAGATATATATATATATATATACACACACATATATATATATATATATATATATATATATATATATATATATATATATTTATATATAAATTGGTACGTCTTTGTCTGGTGAACAGCAAATCCCAGCCAAACCACAGCAGTATATGTCTAATTGTCTCTGCCTAGTTTAAATGGTACGTTTTTGTCTAGATATTTTGGCCCAGCTCTGTCTTCCATAATTTATCCTATTATTTGTGTAGCCATCAATCCCAGATATTCCCCTTGAAGTGTCTGCTTTGTGTAGAGCCATTTGTAGCTCCACCCATTTACGACACCTGAAGGCCCTAATGCTCATTTTAAACTCATCATAGTTGAGTATAAGTTGCAGAGCTCCGGTCTGTGGACCGAGGTCTGCGGGCCATATTTATAAGTGACTATTACAAGTGACAATCCTCAGAAATATCCCAGAAATGAGCCAGAAGTGAGCATAAGGGAGCTGGGACTCTCGCCTTTTTGTAAGTAGCTGCACTTCGTCGCATACTCCTTAATTACCATGCTTGCTATTACTATCTACTTTGCAGCCATCTGCCTCTTATCTTACCACCCTGTCTTGCCCTCAGACAATATGTTAGCGCTATATAAATAAAGATTAATATATATATATATATATATATACACATATACATATATATATATAAAACCAACACACACCCACACACACACCACACACACACAGGCGGTCCTCGACTTACACTGTTCCGACTTAAATCTGTCCCCTAGTTACAAACGGAGACTTATGGGGCATGCTGGCACTTGTAGTTCCATGTTCCACAGCAGATAGAAGCTGTGGAATGACAAGTTCCAGCATGCCACAGCAGCACATGAGGTGAAATCTTCTTAACAGGGGCACAGACAACAAAACAAATGTAAAAACCCTTCCCTGCACTATCCAAAACTTAGAAAAGAACCTTTTGTGCTGGAGTTACATTTAATAAATATACCTGGTCGGACTTCCATACAAATTCAACTTAAGAACAAACCTACAGTCCCTATCTCGTTTGTAACCCGGGGACTGCCTGTATATTAAAGGGGGACCGATAAATTATATACATCTCGAAATAGGCCACAAAAAAAATACAACCCACTCTGCAAAAAAACAATACTAACAGAAACATTATAAATATAAATTGCTCCCGAGACCTTGTTCAGTTTAGAAGACCCCGTTTCATACACAATGCGGATGAAGTCTCAGATCTATATGTTAAAGGGGTTGTCCCAAGGAAGACAATGAGAACTCCAGTGATGAGACATTTATTGCCTATCATTGAGTTACATGTCCCTCAAGGGACCAAAGCAGCTGTGAGGTATAAATCCATTCGGTCTTTATGGGACTGATGGGAATGTCCATCAGATTTATAGGAGACTGACTGGAGCAGCCACACTTCTGCTAGATCACTGCTCCATTCAAGTGGAGGATACAACACAATCGATGGGGGGCAAGCAACCAGACGCTTGCCATGCATCCTGTGAATAGGTGAGAAACCGGGGCCTCATATCCTGGGCATCCCTTGCTTTGAAGGAGGTCCCTATCCTGTGTTACAACCCATCAATTTGTAATCAGTACTTAGCTTTCCTCCCTTGTCCCTATAGATTATAGGTCATTGAGCATTTCCTAGCCGCTAAAAAAAGGACTCTCCGTTGTTCATCAAATAAGAACTTCTGAATCCACAACATCTAAATGTTCACCTCTGGTCAAACGGGAAAAAGAATTAGCCAAACACTTTACTCTAAACCAATGGCATATTGCTATACATATGCCCACCAAACTAAGGGCCACATATACAGCATATATATATTATATATATTATATATATATATTATATATATATTATATATATATTTATATATATATATATATTATATATATATATATCACAGAGAAACTATGAGGAAAATCCATCTACGCTGGTACCTTCTGCCATGCGGATTAGCACACATGTATCCCAATGCCTCAAACCACTGTTGGAAACTCTGCGGCCAACAGGCTACCATGGTCTGGTGGGGCTGCCCTAACATTAAACGGTTTTGGGAAGACGTCTGATTGTAGAGGTTACCAACTTCGACGGTTCTTTGACCCCAGAACTGGCTGTTCTAGATACAGGTTTAGAGGATATCCCGCACAGTAATTTTCCATATACTCTTCTCACGTATACTAGAACTGCAATAGCACAATTTTGGAAAGATCCAAAAAACCCCTCTCTCACTGTGTTACTTTTAATTATCTACGCGAATCTAAACTGATAGACCCGCCATACTTCTGTAGGAAAAATCTTCTATTATGGCGTCCCTGGGCCACTTCACACCTTCACCCTTCTAATGTAGCATTTGGTATGTCTAAAGTTTTCTAGATTCTTACTAGGGCGCTATAATTACCCTTCTAATATCCATTGGAAATCTGTCACTCAACATTGACTCTCATTCACGATGTTACGTTTTTGTACTTTGGCTTTGTTTGAAGCCTTCTACTTCACTTTGCCGTTCGATCATACTCTTGACTTATGTTATGTATGTAACCCCCTTGAATCAATGGCTCTTTAAAATAAATAATAATAAAAATCATATTCTAAAATGTAAAAATTACTGTTTTAGTCTGTGTACATTGCATTTTATGTAAAACTGTTTTACTCAATGAAATTTGGTTAAAAGATTATAGGTCATTGGTGGGAAACGATGGGGGGGGGGGGGTGGAAGGCGGAAGAGAGGCTGATTGGCTTATTGTCAAGGGACCCTTATAACAAGCAGGGACTTTTAAACGGGAACTCCTTTAAAGGGGTTTTGCCACAATCTCATTTCATGCCTCCTGCATCCAGCTCTTCAGCTCTGTGTGCTCAGAAGGGGGCGTGTGTGATTTGTTTGAATTGCATATCTAGTGACCCCGCAGGATGACATCACCATGCTTTCCTCTCTGTAGTCAAAGAAAGGTCTGTTTATGTAAAGCATTGTAAGTAGCTGAGAGGTAATGTTTTTGCTTCACCGCACAAGGATCCCTGGTTCAAATCCCTGCAGGAACCAAACCTGGGGTTTTTTTTTCCCTCTTTATAAAAGCACAGACCTGATGGGGTTTCTTTTTTTATTTATTTGCACTGTTTGACTAATTCTAAGGAGCACAGAGGAGGGGATTTAGAGTGACAGCACCTGGGGTTTAAACACCAGTAGCTGCCTAGAGGAGAGGTGATGTCTGAGCATGGCGACCAGGACTGAGGAGCTCTCAGCAATGGTCGTATCCCCTGGAACGAGCTGTAAAAATGGATCACTAAAGGAGCAGCTAAAACAAAAACAGTGCAGAATTTTTAATAATAATGAATGGTGAAAATGTTTGCAAGCTTCCCACGTCAATTTTACTTCATGGCAAAACCCCTTTAAGGTCAAACACGCTGGACCTTGAGTGCTTAAAAGGTTATTTCCACTTCATTCTACAGGTGTAAAAAAAGTCAAAAGTTTTTAAGTGTTTTTGTAAACCTTATGTACTGCAGTCTCTTTTCCTCTGCTCAGATATTTTGTCTGTCGCTACAGTTCCTGGCCCCGGTCCCGTCTTGTGATTGGTGGCTGGGAATTCTGACATCAGCCACTTGGCTGGGAATTGTAAATGCGCATCATAGCGCATGCGCGTCCATTTCTGGTCCCAGCCAATGTGATTTCTCACCGAGTCCTACAGAGCCATCCGCAGCCTGCCTAAACCGCTCGTTTTATCTCCATGTTCCCTTTTGGTTGGAAATCACTAGGCGCTGTTCTGCATTTTATGGTCACATACAGCACTTATTGTTTTTATCTATTCAACTACAACATAGCGCGCTCAAACATTCAATCAGTCCCTTCGTTTTGGGAATGAAGAACATGCCCGTGTTTTCAACTGTGGAGAGATCAATAGGACACAAGACATAAGACAACCCCTTTAAAATATTATTTTTAGATTTCTGCAATTTACACTGCGATTTTGCTAATAAAGCTATTAGCAGATATCTGCCACCAAGAAGTGTCCGAGCACTGTGATGAGTCAATTGTAGGATAGTGCAATATGCTGTAGAGCTAATGGACTGCAGCTTAAAAAAATGACTAAAGGATTTATGGATATGACATTAGTTTGTAAGTCACAGGATAAGCCGCTCATAGCTCCGATGCTGCGTTAAGGAAACAGCTGCTCCATCTATTATCCTGCTCAGCTTCATGAATATGATGTTATATAACAGCAGGGTCATCTCCACCAGCCTCAAATTAGAGCCGTCCCAGAGAACTGACCTCGTCACCCACAGCAAGCAGGGTCCGGAAAAGTTCATCGTGCACGCCGACTGGTCACCATGGGTAACGACGCGGACACAAAATGCCCATATACTCTGCCCAATTTATGCTCGTTAGTCGAGCCTTTTACAAAACTACAAAAACAAGGTTCTACAACAAATTTTTAGGAATCTGTAGGAAAATGTTATTTATCCCTGCACTGCTCACAAGACCAGAAAGTAGGGCTGACTGGAGAAATGCGCATATGTTCAGGTTTTCGGTCACTTATGTCTACATGAACAGCACAGCACCCACCTATTCTCCCCTAAGTGGTGAAACACTTCATGGGAACCCAGACCACATTTTAAGACTCTAAGGCCCATTAGGTGCCATTTGGGTCCACTGTATATGAAGGATGCAGCACACAGCTATGGATACCTCGTTTACAGCATATCCATAAGGGTGCGTTCACATGGCAAAGGACAAAAACAGCTCTGTTTTTGCCTCTCATTTCAAGTGGTTTTTGTCCCGGTTTTCCCAGCGGTTTTTGGACTGTTTTTTCAACCTCCAAAAACACACCCACTATAGGTGGGATTATTCTTCACTTTTGTTTTGCGTAAACCGCGCCAAAAACCGTCGGCTACGTTTTGAGCGGTTTACATTGACTCCAATGTTAATTTTCCGTCTAGAAACCGGTCAGAAGATTGAACCAGCACCATGTTTTACGGTCCGCTGGCGGTCTGAAAAACCGCCCGGCGGAAAAACCGTTCAGTGGGGACTGCAGGGCGTTTTTTCAATTGAAGTCTATGGGAGAGAGTTTGTTGCAGGTTTTCCGACGGTTCCTAGAAACCGTCCAAAAACCCTTGCCATGGGGACATGCCCTAAGTGTCTAAAAAGTGCAATGTCCCTTCTGGAATTCATACCCGTCATGAGAAAGGGGCCCCCAAACTTATCTGTGCAGAACTGAGAAGTGGCCGCGGATGCCTGGTTCTCTCCATTCTGTTCTAGTGTTGTACTTAAAGGGGTTGTCTTGCTACAAAGATTAGCTTTCAACATGTAGGATCACTAAATAAAGATGTTTTCCAAATATACTGCGTTGTTCATTTTTTTTTGTTAAGGAGCTACAAGTGATTTTATCACCACCTGTGCTCTCTCTGGTTCCCCAAGTGACCGACCTGTGTACTCCTTTTCCTGTTTGTCACAGGGTCGCGGCAGCATAGAACTCTGGACAGTGAGAGCTTGTGTGTTATCTGATCTTTCAGACAAAAGCCAGTAATTACTCTACTGTTTACTATAACTCAGAAGCTTCCCTGGTCCTGACAGCATAAGATTTATCTAATTAGCTGAGGTCTGAATACACAGAGCTCATGTGCTACTTAAAGACAGCCTGACCAGGAAGTGACAGAGCAAAGCAGCATTATTTCATTCATGCATCCTATGAAACTGTGAGATGAGACAACCCCTTTAAATCCTGCTGGAATGAATGGAGAGAGCAGCACATGCAGCCACCTCTGATTCTGCACAGAGGGACTCAGGGGCCCATTCGCAAGATAAATGTGGTTTCCTGCAGAGGGATCAGCATCTATCAGACATTGATGGGATATCCTGTGGATAGATTATGAAACTGGAAAACCTCCTTCAAAAGGAACACTTCCATCAGAAAGGTGTATTTTTCTTATAACCAATATCCTTTGAAAACAGAGGGGAGGAGGGTTAGAATTTTTGGCAGTTTTTTTATTTTTCTAGTCCTATGCAATAAAAAATTACAAATAAAATTGTCTTTTTGTGGAATTAGTAAAGAGATAAAACTTGTGAATAGCAGGGAAAACTAATCTTAGTTTACTGCAGATGCGTGTAGACTCATTACAAATAGTAGGTAATGACAGAATAATCACTCTATTGCTCTCTGAAAACGAATAGATAAGATTAGGCTAGATGACAGGGTAATGACCAGAGCAATACATGAAAGGATAATGGGTTAATCCTTTTCTGTACTGGGGAGGAGCTTATAAGAGCCTGCCGATAACACTTAGGGTATGTCGCCACGGCGTATTCTGGCACGTATTTTGTGCCGAAATCCACCCAAAACAATGTTCAATTACACTTCTCAAACTGTAATGTAAAAAATGTGCCGTCACTCAGACTATGTGTATTTCACGCGCGTATTTTTCCAGGTGCCGGAAAACTGACGTCAGTTCTTTCAGGCATATACACGCCGTCAAATAAGTTTAGAAGGCAAGTATCTTCCTTGGGCCCTTGCGTGCCGTAGTTGTGTTGAAAGTACGCCCTTGCAAGCGCTTAATTTCAAAACCACACAACGAACGTGTTTTGTGACACAATAAGTCGTGTGAACGGCTCCTTACACCTCTCAGGTCATAGCTGGCCTGGAAAAAAAACTGTCAAGCGATCATCACTGCTGTGCTAACACAGCTCATAGAGGGGAGAGACAAACCAAGAAGTCATGTATAGTGGGTACAGAAAGTATTCAGACCCTTTACATTTTTCACTCTCTCATTGCAGCCATTTGGCAAGATCAAAAAAGTAGATTTTTTTGCTCAATGTACACTCTTCTTCGCCCACCCCCCTCCCATCTTGAAAAAAAAAACAAAAAAGAGATATTTGTGAAATTTATTAAACAAGAAAAACAAAATACCTGGTTTTAAGTATTCAGCCCTTTGCTATACACTCTTTTTAACTCTCGCTGTCCTTTTTCTTCTGATCCCCCCTTGAGATGGTTTTTTCCCTTCTTTGGAGTCCAGCTGGTTTAAATTTAAACGATTAGGAAAGGCAAACACCTGTTATAAAAAACCCTCAGAGCTCACAGTGTGCGAGCCATGAAAATCATGAGGTCAAGGAACTCCCCAAAGGAGCTCAGAGACGTTTTGTGGAAGGGAACGATCGGGCCCAAGGGTTCCAAAAGAATTTCTGACACTCAAGGTTCCAAAGGGCACAGGGGCCTCCAAACCTTAAATAAAGATTTTGGGGACGACCAAAACTCTTCCTGACCTGCTCAGCCAAACTAAGCAATCGGGGGAAAGCCTTGGTAAAGAGAGGTAAGAAAAACCCCCCAAGATAAATGGGGGTGAGCCCCAGGTGCAGTAGGGGTGGAAAAAGTTCCAAAAAGTAAAATATCACTGCCCCCTCCACCAGTCGGGGTTTAGGGCGAGGGGTCAGAAGCCTCTCCTCGTGCAAGCAATGAAAGCCGCATACAGTTTGTAAAAAAAAACACATGGGATCCCAGACTTGAAAATAAGATCTTGGTTGATGAGTGAAGATTGAACTTTTTGGGGTTTTTGTAACGGTGGAGAAAAACCCCGGACTGTCATCACCTGCCCAATAAAATCCCAACAGTGACCATGGTGGTGGGAGCATCATTAGGGGGTGTTTTCGTGAGGAAGGGGGCTGGTTCAATTGAAGGAAATGAAAGGGCCCAAATACAGGTATTTGGGTAAAACCTCTTCCAAAACGCCTGGACCTCAGAAATGGACCGAAGTTCATCTTTTCCCAAAAAGACAAAAACCTAAAAACAACTAAAATAACAAAAACAGGCTTCAGAAAAAACCCCTGTGACCATTCTTGATGCCCACCGAGCCCTGACCTAAACCCAATTAGGGATCTCGGAGAGACTTGAAAAAGGCTTCCCCAAATTCACCATCAACCCGAGGGAATGGGGGGAAACTGCAAAAGAATGCAAATATCCCCAAAACCCGGGGGAAAAAAATTGTTCATAATTTAAAAGACTCATGGTGTAAGCTCAAAGGGTTCTTTACTCAATACTCAGAAAAAGGGGCTGAATAGTAAAGGGGGTTTTTTCACAAAGTAAAATTGATGTGGAAGTTTGAAAAGAAAATAATAAACTTTTCACCTTCTCATATTAAAAATTCTAACCGTTTTTGTTTTATTTCTTCTTTAGTATCCATTGGTTTAAAATAGTCTCCAGGGGATACACCGGGGTGACAGCTCCTCAGTCCGGGGCCCCACATCTCAGACACACCTCTCCTTCAGGCCTACTGATGTTAAAACCCCCAGGTGCGTCACTCTACTTCCGCCTCTGTCCCCCTCAGTAATTATAAACAGTGAAATAAAATTAAAAAAAGAAACCTCAATGGGGTGTTGCATGAAAAAGGAAAAAAAATCCTTTGTTTTGGGTTCCCTGCAGGGATTTAACCTAGGGCCCTTTTGTGTGGGTAAAACCTTTACCTCTGGTTAATTGTAGCACTCACAGCTTTATACAAAACGACTTTCTTTCTAGAAGGGAAAGCCCCGGTGTTTTCACCCCCGCTGAGTCCAGTGGGAAATTTCAAACAAATCAAGCCCCTTTGAGCACACAGAGCTGAAAAGCTGGTAAGGAGGTTGAAACAAGATCGTGGCAAAACCCCTTTTAAGACCATGTGATATTTCAGTTTTTCTTTTTTAAATAAATTTGCAAAAAATTTTATTTTTTTTTCTTCAAATGGGGGGGGGGGTGCAGAGTGTACTTTAAATCAGCAAAAATAAACTTTTTTGATTTTTAAAAAATTTGTGCAATAAAACAAAGAGTGAAAAATTAAAGGGTTCGGAATACTTTCCGAAACCACTGTATGATTAAATTACTATAAATTTTTGTGTTTTATTGATTTTTTGTAAGGCACCGGCTTTTTTTTGAAACCGGGTTTAAAAGGTCGGAAACATCCTTGGGATCCTGATGAAGTGTCCCAGGGGCGCGGGAAACCTTTGGGGTTTTTTGTTTTTTTCCCTTTTTTTTTAAAAATATATCCCGTAACGACCGTTGGTTTTATCATATGAAAGGATCATGTTTTATTAAGGCACAATTTAATTCTGATAAAAAAACATTTTATCCCTGTTTTTTTTTAAACTAAAATTTGGGGGTTTTACTTTCCCACGATTTTTGGATAAAAATAAGGGCGACCACCCGGGAAAACTACGGGGACTATGAGTGGTAGAGGGGTTTTGGGCCATCGCCAAAATTTTAGTAAAACTGAATTCTACATCTTTATGGGGGACATATTTTGGGTAAAACCTTTACCCATCTAAAACCCAGTACAGTCCAGTGCTAGTTTTTCATTTTTAAAACCCCTTGTGCTCTGACCCCAGAAGGAGTCCAGTTGCATCTAGTACCATGACACGAAGATGCTGCCAATTGTCGTATTACCTCCCCACCTTACAAAAGCCATAACTGTTACTTTCCATTAATAATTGTATGAAGGCCGATTTGTGGGATCATTTGTATTTTCTTCAGATCTCATATTTTCTTGTTACCCCCAAATAAAATTCCCTTTTAAAAACCCCATTTAAATGGTGGGAATTTTCCCCCATTCTGATCCTTATCTGTGTGATGCATGGACAGAAGCCAGATGGGCTGGGAGTGACTCCAGGTCCTGGTAGGTTTTCACAGGTATCTGGTGCCATGATGCCTGCATCCCACAGCTGCTGGGGGTAATGTGTTGAGGTGGTCCCACATTGCTCAAATTGGGTTTAAAGTCGAAATAAAAGGGGGGGCCACATAGTTTTGGAATGGTTTGCTTGTTTGCCAAACATTGGACTGTAAACCATGTGCATTCGCATTTTGTTGCCCAATATGCACCGCAGTCCCCGCTCCGGGCCACGGGCGCCCTCGTGTAGACGCTCTCCACTCTGCCGGCATTTTCTTAGCTCTCTCGTTGCTCCGGGTTTCTGCTTGTGGACAGCGCGCGTACGCTTTCCCTAGGGTGCATGCAGCGGCTCGCTAACATTTAAAGGCCCCAGACAGGACTGGCTTTCCAGGCTGTTGGCGTTCCTGCCGTTAGTTTGTGCTCCGCGTTTCATACTTTTGACCCAATGCTTTGGACTTTTTGACTACTTTCTGCTCTGATCTCCTTGCCTGTGAGCGGTTTCATCTCTGCCTGCTCCCTCTGTACCTCATTTGGCACTTTGGGGTCACCGTGAGCAGCCCTGTCAGAGGTAGCGACCTAGGCGTCCCCTGCAGCCACGTCCATCCTACGTTATGGCCGCTCTGGTGAATACCAGGGGACTCCTTAGATTCTTCTCCCGGGCGTGACCAGTGTCATCTCTCGAGGTGACCCAGCGGATCCACACCTGCAGTCTTTTACAATAAAAAAAGAACGATTTCTCGATTAGCCATAAACCTCATTTCCCCACTACGATTGGGGGGGAATTTTTAGGAAAAAGGCAAATACCGGGCGGTTTATTGACCGGTTTTTTTGCCCGTTTTGGCCCCTCCCCATGGGGCGGGGGAGACGGCTTTTTCCCCCGGTGGGGGGGTCCCCCTTTACATTCACAGTTCCATCAAAAACCGACGGAAAAAATGTGCTTTCGCGGGCGGGCGGGGGGAAGACCCCTGCAGGGGGAGCTGTCAAGTTTTCCAAGAAGCCCTTGTGCTTTTTGCGGCCGATTTTTCAGGCTCTGCAAAACCCCAAACCGGGGTGAAAAAACCCCACCGAAAACCGTCCGTGGGGACAGCCCTAAAAAACACTTTCCGGTCAAAATTTAAGAGCGGATATGGCTTTGTGCTTTTTTTACTTTGTTTCCCAAAATTTTTATGAAATCATTTTTTTGAAAGGTGCTGTGTTTTAGTGTTTAGGTAGGACAAAAGGAAATTTGAAGATTAAAGGGGATTGTTGGGGGGTTGGGGGGAGAAATGGCAAAATTTAATTTAGTGTGGAAAATTTTTAAGGTATTTCACTTGGGCAAAAGAAGGAAATTGCCAATTTGTTTAACAAAAAGTTATGGGTAAAATATGCTGAAAAAGATTGGGGGTATTGATAAAACCAAGGAACAGAATTTTGTGTCTTCTTTCCTTCAAAGGTGGGGCTGATATGTGTATGCCCTTTGGGGCCAGTATTTAAGGGGTTGGGTGAGACCCCTCTCTACATGGGGTGCACATGTGTATGTGGGCGCCGTGTATAGCTTTGGGGTGAGGGCCCCTCTTACATGGGGGTGCATATTTATGTTTGGGCGCCGTGTATAAGCCTGGTGAGACCCCTCTCTCAGGGGGGTGCAATGTGTATCTTGGGCCCAGTGTATAGCCTGGGTGAGACCCCTTTCTTGGGGGCTGCATATTGTATGCTTTGGGGGCCCGTGTATAAAGGGCCCCCGGGGTGCCAAAAACCCCTTTCTTCCCCACGGGGGCTGCCAATGTGTATGTTTGGGGGGCCCGCCAGTGTATTTAAACCCCCTTTTCGGGTGAGCCCCCCCCCTCATGGGGTGACATGTTATGCTTTTGGGGGCAGTGTATAAGCCGGGGGAGACCCCTTCTACATGGGGCTGCTTGTGTATGCTTTTGGGGGGCCATGTATAAACGGGGGAGACCCTCCTACATGGGGCTGCACTGTGTATGTTTGGGCGCCGTGTATAAGCCGGGGGGAACCCCCTCTCTACATGGGGCTGATAGTGTTTTTGCTTTGGGCGGGGCCCCCCCGTTTATAAGCGGGTGGACCCTCTCTCATGGGGCTGCATTGTTATGCTTCGGGCGCCAGTGTATAAGCCTGGGTGAGACCCCTCTCTACATGGGGCTGCACATGTGTATGCTTTGGGCGCCAGTGTATAAGCCTGGGTGAGACCCCTCTCTACATGGGGCTGCATATGTCTATGCTTTGGGCGCCAGTGTATACCCGGGGGGCCCCTTTTCTACAAAAACTAACTTCCAGTATTTTTTTTGTTTTTTACTAAGTGTTTTGCTTTGGGTGCAAAAATTTAAAGAAAGGGGCTAAACTTGTTAAAGTGTTTGTAAAATTATTTCCTATGTGGCAGGTGTCCACTTTCAGAAAATATATAGGGTATAATGTGGATCTAATTGAAAATTCCAATTTTGGGGGACCCGATTCCAAAAAAGGACCCAAAGGGGGCAAAAAATTTCTCTGCTAACCTTTACAAATCAAAACATATAAAATGATATTGTTCCCCCATGGGACCCCCCCCTTGGGCCCGGCCATTTAAACAGCCCCCCTTTGGTTTACACCTGTGATTAACCAAACCCCCAAAGTTCTTATATTGGGCCCCTGAATTTTGGGCCTCCTCCAATTGCTATGGGCCCCTTGCCAAAAAACGAGGATGGGTTTTTCATTAAAAGGGGGGTTTTTCCCCAGAATTTTGTCCCCAAAAGCGCCCTTTTTTTTTTTTCACTCTGGTCTCATCAGGGTGTGAGTGTTTCTATTGCAGTGATAATCATATTTAGCTTCTCTGTAACTAGCTACGCCATGACATTGACAAAAGTAGGAGAAGTTATTTTCAGTAAAGCAAAACTACATGTGCTTGGAGGAGTGAAAACAGTTGCTGATCTGCAAACAGAAGCTAATCTTGTTAGAGATAAATTAGTCTGTTTAGCTTGTCTTCAATTACCTGTCCACTTCAAAATTGAAAAGGGTAATTTTTGTGTGGGGGAAAACCCCTTTAAAACAAAATCCCGAACCCAAAGGGAAAACAAAAAAAAATATTTTTAATTTAAAATTTTTTACAACAAAAATCCCCCGAACTTTTAGATGTCTTTAAAAAATGTAACCATCCGGCCCCCTTTATTAGGGGCACCTGTCCAACTGCCCCGTTAACCCCCTTTAATTTTTTAAAACAAACCCCAAAACACACTGGCGGCAACTTTAGGAAAATTTTGGCATGTAGGGAAAAGGTCAAAAACAATCTCCTGCGTTTTAAACCCCAGCATCGTTTTTGGGGGGAAAAAAGGTGATTTGAGTTCCTTTGGGAAACCCCCTGGTTTTTGGTGGGCCCGAAGGGCTTTGGGCTGAGTATTTCAGAAAAATGCTGATTTTCCCGGGTTTTTTAGCAAAAACCATCTCTAGGGTTTAAAAGAGAATGGTTTCCCAAAAAAAAAAAAAAACATCCGTGAGCGGAAGTCCCGTGGGCGGAAATGCCTTGTTGATGCCAGAGGGCAAAAAAAGAATTTGGGAGCTGGGTTGAGCTGAAGAAAAGGGAACGGTGGGCTCAAAAAAGCCCCCCGTTACAAACCAAGGTAGGCAGAAGAGCATCTTGAATGGGACTTAAAGGCCGAATTTGAGGCAGGTGGGGTAAGCAGCAGAAGCCCACCCGGGGGTTTTCCCCTCCTTTCAGCTTTAAAAAACCAGGAAAATGAGGCTTCCCAAATTTTCCCAAAAATATCGGGAAATTTGGGCCGTTGAAAGATTGGAAAAAAAATTGCCTGGTCTGTTTAGTCTCGTTTTCTGTGGGACATTCCCGGGTGGGGAGGGGCAGAATTTTGGGGTCAAAACATGAAAGCATGGATCCCCTCCTGCCCTTTTATTTAACGGTTCAGGCTGGGGGGTGGTGGTGTCATGGTGTGGGGAATATTTTTCTTGGCACTCCCTTTGGGGCCCCCTTGGTACCAATTTTAGCATCGTTGCCCAAAACCTTTGGAAAACTATTTCCCCGAAGGGAATTTTAGGCAGTTTTTGAAGGGAAAAAAGGGGGTTTCCCCCCGTTACTTGCCTTGGTGTACCTAATAAAATGGCCGGGGGGAGTGTATAAGGCTCCTCAAACATCTGCTAAAGATGTCCTTTCTAGGGAAAAAAGAACCCCCTGCTACTATGGGATTTTCCCGTTGTGTCCCGTTTAAAATCACAATGCTACAAGCGCAAACCCGACAGAAAGAAGAGAAAAAAAAAAAACACGTGGAGCGAGGAGGGGGGGATGTGGAGCTCCATAAAATTTTTTTTTGCAAACACTTTTCTCTCCCCCTTTCTGGGGTTTTTAATGTTCATTTAAAAAAAGGGGTGGGTTAAAAAAAGAGCTTGGGGTCAGCCCAATTTAAAAAAAAATCTGTCCCCCGGACCCCCAGTTCCCCCCCCCAATGATGTTTTTCAGAGCTTTCGTCTTTTACAGAAACTTATTAATTATACCCTTTCACAAACCCCAGAACTGGATTAGAAAATGTTACCAGTTTTCCCATTAGATTTTGCTCTTTTCAGAGGGCAAAAATGGACCCGCCCAAGGGCCCCTTTTGCTTGTTTGCTGTATGGGCCCTTTGCTATCGTGGTGAAAAGTGTATTAAAATCCCCAAATTTCGTCTCTACCCAATTCAAGGGCTGTGGAGTCGGAGGCTTTTTGCAGGGGCGGGGGGTCGTTAAAAAAAGGGGAACCCACCCCCCGACTCCCAAAAAAATATTAAAAAGTTGGGGCCAGGTTTGTTTAATGCAGTTTCAAAAAGCAAAGGAAATTGGGGGCCGGCCAGTGTTCTGTCCCCTTTTTCTTCGCATCATCACATGAGGAGTGTAATTGATGAAAATGGAGCCCGGCCAAAAGTCACCACAGGGGGGAAAAAAAATTTGCTCCCGGGCAAACCCGCTTTTCCTGCTCCATGTCATCAATTACAAATCCTATGTGTGAGGGTGAAGTATGGGGGCAGTAGCATTTTCTAATCCGTTTGAGGTTGTGAAATGTATAATTTTTTAAGCTTCTGTGAGAGAGCCGGGTCCCGATT